>JAPYZP010002477.1:0-20786 GCA_030522985.1 Torymus sinensis
GTGCTGGATGATTGAAAGTTACATTGTTGGCTTGTGCAGTGTTATATGCAGACCACGATTCGACGCCGGTAGGACAGAAGTGATGCTGCGGTTGTTTATCCGTTGAAATTAAATGGTAGTATAGGTGGACATTATTGCTTTCTTCATATCTTCTTTCGAGTGTGCATCTCTACCAATCGCCAAACCATAATATTTAGTCAATTTTTAATTAAAGCATTCGTAAGCTTTATACATGCTGGGGGTACCTTTGTAGCACATCACTTTGATGACTTCTCAGGGACCTTTAGCGTTTTCTTTTGGCTTTAAAACTTCGGGAGTATATTCTTCAGATAGTCAATGAATCTTTTAAGCACTAAAAAAGGCAAAAGAAATTTATTTTACACGAGTCTCTTCCCTTAATTACCTCTCATTTTAGGATTAATTAACCTTCTTACTCATTAATCTTCACTCTCTAAAGTTGAATTAGTGAAAATTGCTCCACCCATTAAATTAGTGGAAAAAACTACTAATTTATTAGGAAATATTCATTATCTCATTAGTAGTTAATGGGTGAAACAATTTTCACTAATTCAACTTTAGAGAGTAAGCTTATTCCAGTCTGATAAGTCGTTTCAAAGTGTATCCTACAGTAGAGATGACATAAAACCTGTGAAAATATATGTTACGTCACTGAGATAAAAAAGCTGTTTGTGCTATGAAAACCTTTCAATATAATAATAGGAGGTGTTTTTCTCATTCAATTTTGAATTTTAAGAAAAAAAACTCGTCAAAGAGTTTTTTCAAAAGTTTAATTTGAAAGAGAAAAACGGCATCTCAGAATTGAGTGTAGACATCACATCACCTTAACCCCTGTTATTGTTAGACAACAAACGCTTCAAATTTGAACAAGTTAATGCATTTGATAAGTCTAGTAGCAGATACAAATTTCGTGATATATTCCATATCTGTTGAGGAATAAATTATAGAAAAAAGTGGTATACATTCTCATTAACAACGGACGTTCAATTACAGATATATTTTAATTTCTTTACACTTAGTTTTCTAACGTTGACAACAGTTGTTATCAAATTAAAAAACGTTTATCCATTATACCTCTGACGCGCCAAATATGCCCTTATTTTTCCAACGCAACTATGTAAAGTTTGTAAAAGAAATGCGAGAAAGTTCGATATAAAATATCTAAACGTCAACTTGGTGTGTTCCAGGCTATGGGCAGAGAGTAGCATCGGCGGCGGCGGCGACGGCGGCGGCAGCAAGGGACCCAGTCGAGCGGAAAGTCGAAAAGGTACGCCCGTGCTACGTACACACGTAGAGAGCCACTCGAGCGGCGTCGGCGGGGGCGGCGGCGGCGGCACAGCAGCATCAGCGAGCGAAGTCGACTCTGGGCTGGGAAAACAAGGCGAGGAGGCATCGGAGCGAAAATCCGAGGAAATCGCGCGAGGCGAGCGATCGAGCGAGAGCGAGAGCCTGGCGGGAAGCGATCGCGCCTCATCTTCAGCGGGGCGCGCGCCAAAAAGCGAAGAGGCGCGGCTGGGAAAAAGGCTAGTGAGGCTGAAGAGGCGGCGGCGACGGCTGCAGCGAGCGACGCTCAGGGAAAAACGAGGCAAAAAACGGCGAAAGTGCTGTGAAGAAGGAGAGGCACCGAGGGAGAGCGAGAGCGGAGGAGCGGGCGAGAGAACGAGAGAGAGAGAGACCTCCATACCCCGAAGGAAGCGCGAGCTAAGGGAGGCTTGATAGTATGACGGTGATGCTGCTGCAACGTTCCGCCACCCCGCAGTTGACGCATAGCCAGAAGACAGCCGACAACAATAATAGCAACGAGCCGCCGTTTCTCATCCTCCTCGACATACAGGAGCACGCGGAGCTCGATCGCGCGACCGCCGGATACGAGCAGCTCAATCTCCACCACCATCACCACAACAACAACAACAACATCAACAACAACAACAGCGTCAACAATAGCGCCCACGGTGAGAAGAGCGACCACAAGAACGTTGCAGTCATCGGACGCGGCAGTACTTGTGGATCAGGTATACATCTATATATATATTTATACACTCGAACTTATATCTCTCTCGCTCTCCTCTATGTACACGCGCTACCGGCATTCTTTGGCCAAATTCCAAAATTCCGCCGGTCCAACTTGCTAGCGCCTTGCTCAATTAACCCGCCCCGCGTATATACCTCAAAATACAGCTCGCTACAAATTATTCGATCATTGTCAAAGAGTATTTTTAACGCGAGCTTGCACGGCCTATGTCGTCTCCTTTCGGAAGCGCTTCGACAAAAACTCTCTATGTCGCTTTCAATTCTCATCTTATTACAAACTATACGCGTCGGAACGAGATAAAAACTGGGAGACGCTAAAAAGTACAGATTCCTCGTAAATAAATCGCGAGGACTCGGACAATTTTCGTTCGTTTTACGGGTTTCGGAGAATGTCTCCTTTTAAAGAGTTTCTCCACCGAATGAAATAAAATCAGACAAAATCTATTCGATTTTATACCGCCGTTGACCCGAATGTATACGCTAGTTTGTAGATTTCCCGGAATTTCTGCAGCATAAGCGCGTAATAGTGAAAAGAACTCGACTTCTATTGTTACACTGTTAGTTTGAAGCAACGATAAAATATAAAAGAAATATGAATTGATGGAAAAAGATAATTGAAAAATTTTAAACACGTTAAAATCAATGATTGTTATTTAGATAAAGTAAATTTCACTTAATTTTATGAAAAAGAAACCTTACAAACAGTTATTCAGGAAACATATGAACAATGAGAAACCGCGAATGCAATGTCTATATGATATTCTGTCTTTTCAACTCTTGCATACACATTAGTTATCTCTTTGTGGGTTTTTCACGGAAAGTAGAGCAGGATTTTCCGGAATGCCGATTGCGAATCTAAGGTCAAAATTTTCAAATCAATAATCTATTGTGGGTCATTCAAGATGGTGGATGAAAGATTCTTATGTTTTTTTCATATCAAGTTTTGGATAAATAAAAACTGAGTTTAATTTACGCAGCTATGTTCTGACATACGTATACATACACCAGAAACGAATAAAATACGCAAAAAATATCGATTCTAGACACTTCGACCTACACGTTCGAATCGACCATTTTTCATGTTATTGGGGTGTAGCTATTGAATTTATACTTACAAGGAGAGTGGGCAATCATTGCGAAACGGATCTTAACTGGACTTTGAGAATTTATATCTAGTGCCGAAAAATTATGTTTCATTTATTTTTTACACGGAGAAAACTTTTTTTGCCAACTTTATTTTTTTATAAGAAAATTTACTATTTTCTACAGTAGCGCTCCGACACACTCGTCATATGAAATTTCCACTTTTAAAATAGAAATTTTTACGATTGACGTAGCAATTTTTATGATTTTTGTAGTAAAGCAAAAGTTTGAGCCCCAAAGTTTGTGAACTCTCTTGATCAGTATACATTTTATTCGCGAGAAAAAAATTTTTTTCTAAAAAAAGTGCATCTTCATTAAAGTTATGGAAAGTTTTTACGATAAATTAAGTATATTAGTTTAAATCCATATAGATTTGTATAATTGATTATATACTACATCCCCGTGAGCATTTATACACACACTCACGCACATACGAAAAGACGGATATACCCTAGCAAAAAAAGAAATCAGGAAAAATTTTGAACAATATGGCTTCAGCGACTACCACATGCATGTAACCGTTAAAACTACTCGCTTATTTCGAGAAGCTTTAAATTTGTAAAGTGCATATGAAAAAACAGCTCTCTTCCTTTCTCCCTTTCTCGTGCTAAAAATTGTTGTAATAACATTTCCTACCAGCACGCGCGTTGGCAACTTTCTCTCTCTCTCTCTCTCTCTCTCTCTTTCTCTCTCAGTCGCATTTTTACGTCCAAGACACGCGCCGGATTCCAGGCGAACCTTTACGACCTAATAAATGTTCCATTTGTTAAATGCACGCCGTGACTGGCGCCGCCATGTACTATGACCCTAAAAAAAAACGAAGTCAGTCGCGGAAAAAAGCACCGCTCGGTTTACGACTCGCGGTGAATCGCCGAAAGCTCGCCCGGGCACAAGTTCATCGCAAAATGGAGAGTTGTCGCGGACAAGGGAAAAACGAGGCAAAAACCCGCGGGACTGGGGATAGAGAGTTCGAGAGAGGGGGGCGGTGGAGGGGGAGGGTATATAGTTGTGCAGAAGTTATACGGCACAAATCAGAAACTCGTTCGCGCGATTCGAGGGCGCTCGTTCCCTCCCCTGGAATTTCCGCTGCTCGAGATAACTTTTTCCGGCTAACTAGTGTCGTGCGCGCTCGCGAGAGGGGTGAGGACGGGCTGAGCTATAGCTTTTTATTAAGGATCCTCGAATATAACTGCGTTATTTTATTTATGCTGACGCTGATTAATTCGCCATCTTTTATTCATGACTTTCCCGCTGCTATACACATGTGTGTGTGTGTGTGTGTGCGTACTTTTTGGCCTATTTTCAACGAGTGCGCTGTACAGCCAGCGTTACATGCATGCTGGTAAATGAATATTGCAGCGGAAAAATTATTGTTCATTCGTGTGTCGCCCGTCTACACTTAATTTATAAACGTCCGTTAACTTGTTTATGAGGATAATACTTGGAATATATACGAAACGAATACGTAGAAACCATATTTTATTGACAAAAAATCAATTTGAAAGTTTTAAACGATAATAAAAAGATAACGATTTCTGTAGAAGTGAAAAATTTTACGTAACGAAAATATTAAAATCTAGATCAGAAACAATTTCCGTATGAAAGTATAAAAAACGGTAATATCTTTGCTTTAAAATGTTATTAAAGTGAATTGCTTCGGGATTCTTAAAAGATTTTATAAAGGTAAAGGAGTACTATAAAAAGATGATTTTAAAACGGCAATAAATTTACCCTAGTGGAGAAACTCATTAATATACGTAGAAAAATTTTTCAAATTTATAGTTGTATTAAAATAAGACTTTAAAATTACTGTATATTTTACCTGGAACGTTAAAATTCAATATATCTGTTGGTCAAATTAGAAAAACAAAGATTACGTAGAATATATTTTCGAAATGGAAATGACAGATGAAAATAAGGAGTTTTTTTAAATTTACATTTTTGCAATATTTTTTTAAATATAAAAGAAAAAAATTATGGACCTTGCTTTATTTCTCGCTGAAAATAAACGTATTTGCAACGATAACTAACCGCGGCATGCATTTTCCCCTTCAATATTGAAGAAATTTACATGTATGCAAAATAGAACTCGTAATCTTCCATTCGATTTGCCACTTTCTTGTTTCATAAATAAATACCTAGTTCCCCGAATCTACATCTTAATGATGTATTTTCAAAAGACATTAGAATGCATTGTTAGGCCAATTAGTCAAGGGCATGTATAGACAAAGACCATGATAAAAATCGATAACGGGTAGTACACGGAGGAAGCGGTATTGTATGAAATCATAAAAAAAAATAACAACTTGCACGATATCTATTATATATCTTTTAAAAATAAAGAAAAACATTAGAAACTCGTAGTTATTATTTTCTATGATACTTATTATTAATTATTACCGGAAAAAGAAGTTTTTGCTTTTTATTTAATGAAATACAACCGTTAACATTGATTTGAAAGATATTGCAAACGAGAGTTTGGCGTAAAATATTAACGAATATATGAATAATTAAAGCGAAATAATGAAAAATGCAGTCAGTATAGATGACAAGATTGCAAAGAGCAGGTGTTTTGAAATAGTCAATAATGTTAAGACTGGTCAGTTAGGCAAATAGAACGATTTGAGAATAAAGGGGAGTAAAATAGTATCGATTCGTGCGAAAAGAGAATTTCCAACTAAACGAGAGCGGGTCGAGAGGGGAGGGGAGGGGGTCAGCGATCAGCCTTTAAAGGCTTACACGGTTTGCCCTCCGAATGGAAATTCGTCCATGAATCTTGTAGTACATAACTGTCGAGAGAGGTAAGCTCTTGGCGCGACCCCGAGTGTATTACTGAAGGAAAGGTCGTTGCTTTTGACGATTCCAGCGTCGGCGTGCGGGGTCGGAGGCGCGCCGTGGGACAAATCGCCCGGGGGTCGAGGGGGTCCGGCGCCGGGTAGCATCGCGATGCGATACTACCGGCTGTGGATCTACGCCTGTAACATTGTACTGCTGGGCAGCGCGGCCGGCTTCGCCGCGGCGGTATCCCGCACTCTCCTCTTCACCGGCGACCCGCGCCGCTACCTCGTGCCGGGCGTGCCGAGGGCCTACGACCCGACCGCCCTCTACGCCTACCTCGCCCTCGCCGTCCAGCTGGGCGTCGTCCAGCTCCTCGGCTGCATCGCCGCGAGGCGGCTCAGCGCCAAGCTCCTCAACGCCTACTGGGTGCTCCTGCTGGCGCTGCTCTTCGGCGACGCCGTCATCGGCGTCGCCTGGGTCTTTCGCTTCGAGAGGATGCGCGCCGATCTCAGGCCTAGCCTCAGGCTAAGGCTACAGGTCAGTTTTCTCTTCACCTATATACAATATGTAGATCTACGTCTGACCCTTTTGCATAGAGAATCGACCTTGGAGCTTTATCCTCTTGCGAAAAGTCGAGAAAAACACGATTATACGGAGAACAAGGGTTCTTTATTTTAAATTTATTTTAACTAGCAAAATTGAAAATAACAATAGGTATTTCGGTTTCACATATAATCATAAATTTTATATTTCAAGTATGTCACTCGTTCAATGCTTTCTCTGTGTAAAAGATGATTACATTCGAATATTTCCTGTAAACTTTGTAATTTTAAAATTGGGCGTAGAAAACATTTTTAAGGAAAACAAAAATTGAACGAGACTTTTGAAATGCTTCTTAGTACTTGTTTAAAAATGCAAGCCAAAATAAGTAGTTTAACATCGTAAAATCTTGCTATTAAATATAAGCTGTTTACAAAATATGCATTATACCTAATCGAAAAATAATTTTACCAGATTGTCATTTTGCACGTATTTATGATGAAAAATCTAAATAAGTCTTAACTTGAAACTTATTGCATTGATGGAACATTCCCATTTTTTTTAAGTTCATAATTTTAAAAGTATTAATATTATAAAAATAGAAAATATGGCTTTGTCTTAAATTTATTTAAATTTTTTTTATTTTGGAGCATAAACCACATTCTTCTATATAATAAAGAAGGATGTCCGTGGCGCATAAAACTTTTGCCTCCTTATAAAATAGAATGTATCGTGTAGAATACAAAGTAGTTCATTATTCAAATATCATAAAATTTTTATCGAGAAAAAACGTCAAAAGTTTGATCAAAGAACTGTTCACAACATACCTGTAATAAGTAAAAACAGTAAATTTTTTGAAACTTTAAAAAATATATCTAGTCTTCTTACGCTTTCATTGATTATAATGTAATGTTTTCAACTGGATAAATATTCTAAATAAACTTTTATTTTCGTAAAAATGTCGACTCTTTAGTTGAATTTTCAATATTAGAAAATTTTTCAACTTAAATATATAAATGCAAAGAAAAGCTATTATCTTTTACAGAAATATCATTAATTTGGAAAAGCATAGCTCGTATCTGGAGCATAAAAGCGTATAAAATTACTATAGTGTGCTCGATTTCAATATTAGGTACCTTTCGCGAATAGTTTCTGAAAATTCTGTCGGTATTCGTTCCCTGGTAATGATGCACTACTTTTACAAACTCCATTATCCGATCCACGAGGGAAAATAGAAAAACAACTTCAATATCTATCTTTTACGATTCACAGAACGAAAATAAATATTATTTTGTGCCATAATCTAGTTGCAAGCTTAATCCACACAATAAACTATTAAAAAGAACTGAATAAATCATAAATGAAAAAAACAACGGACTAAAGCTGGATTAAACCAATTCACACCGCTCCGGAAATTGGATAAGTATATACAGCTAAAGCCATTTATGCATTTTTAACGTCACGTTCGTTAAACAATTCGTGACGTTCTACATTTTTTCCCTGCGTATATAAAAAGTACGAATGCGTTATTAGATATAAGCCCTCCATGCATTAAATGGTGACAAGTTTGCATGTCTCTAGAGGCACGCATAATAACGCGCCTGTAATGTACATGTACGGGATTGCAATGGTGGCGTGCCATTTGTCATTTGCTCGGTACATACAATACAAGCGGCTGTTTCTGTTGCTCGCGGGCGCTGAAACAAGATAGAAGTTCGAGATTTCTAATGCTCTTTTAATCCCCTCGGCGAAACTTTGCCAAAAAGTGGAAACGCGACAAGCGCGAAACTTAGGGCGCGGAATTTTAACTTATTTAACGATGGTTTGATTAGCTTTTACGAACTTTTATTTGATACATATATATATATAAATGAACTTCTGGATTTTATGATTCGGAACTAACAACTTTATCTAATTACTAAGCTTTCTGAGTTCTTCCTCTTCTCTTGTAGTTCAAAAAGTAATTTGTAAGTGACCTAATAAAACTGTAGTTAAATCGATTTCATTTAAATAAAGAAAGAGTTACATTACGAACTTTAATATTATTAACTCGTGATTGTCTCGAATGAATAATTATTTTAGACGCTATTTAGGAGGATGAACCATGCTTATACCAAGGATCGCTTTTAATTTTAACTCATCATATTTAATAATATGATTATCATCCAGTTGTAGAGAACTTCTTATTATACAGATAAAAAAAAAAAGTAAAATTAAAATATTACCTCTTTTAAAGAACTTTGTAATTATATATCATTAGGACTACAACTAAAGTTCATTCTTCAAATAATATTTCTGTTTTTATAATAAATTTATAGTTTTAATTAATAGGAATCAAATATAATTTTTTAAACCAGAATGAAACTTTCTATGATTCCATCAGAATCCGCTTTACTCCTTGTTAGTCAGGCAATTGTACTACTGTAGTGTTGCAAACAAAAGTTTACTTGAGGCTAACTAAACTTTAAGGTTCAAAACAAATCCGCTATTTTCAAATACTTCTATTCGAATTAAAACTAGTTAAAGCTCAACAGTTATAAACAATACGTTATAACTGCTTCGTTAGCTTTTAAAAATAAACAACAATGTAGTTAATATCAATTTTATAATCAGATGGCTTAATTTTTCATTAACTATAGGATTTCATATATATTTATTTTATGACAAAAATATGCAGTTACAATATTTAAATAAAATACATGGACACTCGAATGAAAACAAGGAAATAATACACAAATTTTAGGTTATAAAAATATAGAAGTGAGAAAGTACAATACTTTTTAGATTTATTGCCATAGGTTCTGTCAAAACCAAGTCTATATCTTCAATATAAAAAGTATTTTGAGTAGGCAATTCATGTATTTGATCAAAAAGGGTTTGTTTACTTCGTGATTTTACGCAGTAGAAGTACCTTGTATAGCTTTTCAAATTCTTTTGATGTGAATGTGACAAGGGTAGTTTTTTATTTCTTATAAGAATCATAAAACTTTATAAATGCAAAACAAATGTGATTTGACATCAGAATAAATTTATAGGTGTAGAAGGTTTTAAAGGGCGGAGGTACTTAAGGAAGTGAGTAATTGAACGTATATTGAATACAGATTAAGATACCAAGCCATACGTACATGATTTATGATCATTTAAAATGCAAAGCTGCACATTATAAATAATTAATGAATGTGGTCCGCTTGAAACTTTCAGTTTTAATAAGAAAGTGCAATACAATATCAGTATTCATTTGGTGGTTCATTGTTTTACGACTATCTTGTATTTATAAACTAGAATATTCTAAACTTATAATGATTATTACCATATAATATAAGTAAGACGAAAATAATGAACACATTAATATAATTGCTAAATCTCTGGTCGGGTATATAGTTAATCTCATTATGAAAATAAGGTTAGCTATTCTAGTAAAGCGTACAAAATCTGATTTTCTATCTTAATTAAATCTAGCCGACTCATTTGACTAGTGTGCTATAATTTAATTCTAATGTAGTCTAAATTCTATACACCCAGAATATATTTAGTTATTACGACAGACAATTAAATCTGTTTATTTACTGCGAAACTGGAACACCTTCATTATAGTCTTTTCATTATGAGAACTCAATACGATAAGATAATTTAAAGATTGACGAAATATCAAGTAAAAGCTCTAACAATGAATAGAACAAATAATAAAATATACGAAAATATAAAGGAGATTAACGAAAAAGTGGTCGGGGTACATTGCAGGTGGAGTACGGCAAGGAACCGCGGTTCAGCGAGCAGTGGGACCAGCTGCAGCGCGAGTTCTCCTGCTGCGGCGTTACGGGCCCGCTGGACTACGGGGCGAACTGGCCCGAGAGCTGCTGCCCAATCAGTAGCAGCACCGCGGCCGCCACGACGACGACGACGACGACGCCGGAGTCCGTGGACAGTGTAAATAATACGAGTGTGGGAAACGTGACGAGTAACGGGGGCGGGGCCAGCAACGTGACGACGACGGAATCGCCGTTCGCCTGCATGGAGCCGTACAACGAGGGCTGCGAGGTGCCGATACTTCACTGGCTGAGGAAGACCGCGGACCTCCTCTTCGTCCTCGGCTTCTGCGTGATCGCCTTCACGAAGCTCTGCTTCCTGGGCATACTGCGCTACGAGATACGCGAGATGATACAGAAGATAAGGCTGCTGAGGGAGCCACCGCCCACCACCGTACCCTTCATTACGTCCTTCTATCCGGCCGGACAGCCGCCCGGTGCGCCCGGACAGACCCAGCAGCTGGGCCAGGCCCAGCAGCTCGTCGAGATGCCCATGAATAACGGGAACATCGGCAGGAGGACGACGCTGCCCATCGTCACCGCCCACACCGCTACCGGTGAGTCTATATCTGTCGCTCATTTCAAGTCGAGAGGTTGACTATCGGAGCAAGGTACTCTTAATTAGAAACTTTAATTATCGGAATTTCATTTTCTTAGATCAAAGGGAACTGGTTTGGTAATGCAATTACATTTACGTAAGCTATATTCTGTATAGCGCATAATGACAGTTTTTTCCTTTTAAATTGCATTGCGTCATGAAAAGACAACAATATATCAATCGCAGTTCAATTAATTTCTATATTAATAATAATTGTCTCTGGCTATATGTGTTCGCGCGTTTTTCATTTTTCTCGCACTCTGTTATTTCAATCCATACAATATTTGACAAAAATAACTGCTTTGCACTACATTTGCACAAGAAAGTCAATACTAATTATATATCATTTACGAATATTGAACGGCTTTTGCAAACCCAGATTTTTTTAAATACACCTACACACGCGCGGCAAACACACACTGCGCTAATTTGATAATGGTCTTGTGTAAAAATACGTTTCATCATTTAAAATGTATTCGAGCAAATGGAGATAGAAAATCTACTACTTACTTATTACTGTGCGCCAGAAAATTTAAATAAGTTATAAGAACGCGACTGTTATTCAAATTTCCATTAATAAAACATTTCTGCGAGAATCGGTGATATTCGTCCGAGGCACAATATATATCAAACTCAAACGAGACCGGGAATCTCCTTTCCTAGAACGTACATGTTTAATGTAAAGTAATTCCGCTAAAAGTGGCTGCAGGCGCGTAAAAGCTGCGAAATACCACAGCGAGAGAAAAACGTACAGTATATTATAGAAATAACTATTTGACATATAGTTAATTAGAAATCTTATTAAATTTACTAATACTTAAGAGAGCAAGATTTTCTATAGTAATTTTTGCAGAAAATTTATAGTATTTGTATTCTGATTTATAAATATAGTTGAAAATATGTCATCGTTTAATATTTTGCATTATAGTTATATTATATTTTATGTTTCTACCATTATTACACCATGCGGCCTGTTACTTTGATAATAACGGTTACAAGAATTGTCTCTGGGCACAGTATATTCAAAATCAATTTTCTTATGGCAAAAAGCGAAAGGAAACATCGTGGAAAAACGTGTGTAAAGCTCTTGTACTTACAGCAAAACAACTCGCTTTCTACCTCAAATCACTATACCCGCGTAAACAAAAGCTCGATATCTCCTTGGCACAACACAACCCAACCACACTATGAGGCTAGAAAAATCTGCGTCAGCCAAATGATAATTCGCAGTCGGTCGTTTAAAGCAAGACAAAGAAAACTACCGCGCGGCGGTCAGAGCCGTGGAAACCACCGGCTGGCGCGTGATGCGCGCACGTCGGCGATCTTATCCAAAGCTCTTCGCTCTTCCTCTCTCTTTCTCTTTCTGCCCGCGTTCTCTTGGCATTACCGGCGAAGAAGAAGCCATTCCAGCAATGAAAGCAATAACCCCGTTGAATCCTCTACCAGCCGCTGTCCGGCATATATATAGCCTCTCGTGGCCATGTGCCAGGGCTCTTTTTGCCCTTTTTTTTCGACGTCGGCTAGCCAACCGGAATCTTCTTCACACGTCGAGCATCCGCTACTGCCGGCTGCTTCTTATACTCGCGGCACGTAAAGGGCTTCGCGTTCGCTGCCCGCGCGTATAATCCAGCCCCTTCAAATTAGAAAGAAAGGCAGAGCGCAGAAAGAGAGAGAGAGAGAGGGAGGGAGAGAGGGAATATGTAATATACCTATAGGTGGCTGGCGGATAGGTATATGCGCGTGCACTTAGCCCTTTTCTCTCTTCTCCCCGGGCCGCGCGCAATCAGGTCCGTCTGTCTGCTCGCGTTCTTTCTCGTTTGGCTGCGCGCATGCACATACACACACACATACACACACACGAAGACACATACACAGGCGTACTTGGGGAATCGCTGGCCTAGTTCCACTCTCGCGAGCGTGCGCGGATCCATTTAGCCGCGGGCGACACAAAGCCAGACTATATAACCGCGGCGTTTCCAGCCCCGCGGCACATACACACATACACACACATATCCACACACAATCGGACGGGGCCCACTCCATCTTCTCCTCGCCAAGATTGCGCGCGTCCTTTATTCGATGATATCGCGAATGCACGATTCTCCACTGTGATGTGTGTCGCGGTATGTATACGCTCACGACAATGTTGCGGATTTCTTTTCTCTCTCTCTCTCTCTCTCTCTTTTCCTTGTATTTTTCTCCACGCGGATGTCTCGGAGCTGCGCCGCGGTCGCCGCACGGCGCATGAAATTAATCTCCTCAATCTATTTCTCCTCCTCTCTCTCTCTCTCTCTCTCTCTCTCTCTCTCTCTCTCTCTCTCTCTCAAACGCTCCGCTAATTCCCCCTAGCCCACGCTCGCTTCATTTGATAAATTGTCCCCACCCGAGCGCCTCGCGCTATTGCTCCCCCCGGGGCGTTTATTCACTCTGACGAGAGGGAAAGAGAGCGTGAGAGAGGGAGAGATGAATCGATTGGGTCTAATTTATTAATTGAGGGTGTATCCATCAAACTTGTGAATGAAGGCTCGTCCACCGATAAATTAATCACGCATTTTGTAGTCGCTTTGGCGGAAGGGAAGAAGAAGCTCCGTTCGATTAATCTTGTCTCGTTAAAAAATCTCTTGAAATATGACGATATAATGAGCTATTCGTCATAAATATACAGACCATCAGGAAGTCTTTGTTCTGCAGTGCTTTTTTGCTTTGTTATATTGATATTAAAATTATATTGCTTTCATTATTGCCACTTCTTGGAAAGAAGAGTGGCTTCTTTAAGAAACGATATTGTCGTGTTATATACGCTTTAATCTTTAAGCACTAGCAAACATCTTGCGAAGCTTTATCAAGATTCGAACACAGTTGTAGCGTACTTCCCTTGTCAGTTTTATGCGAGACCGTGTAGCAAAGTTGGATACTAAAACATTATTAATTACTCGCTATACATTTACTTTATTAATCATAAAAGGAAAATAACGATAAGAACCTTCATTAAGAGTAATTGAAATTTGATACGCCTTGTTTTAGTGTATAAAAATAATCGGTTTTTCGCTTTTTCTTAAAGAACTTTTCCTAATGTGCGGTAAAAAAATCCTGCAAAAAGATTATAATCAAGTATTGAAAAAACAAGATATTCTTTAAAAAAAAAAAGAAGAAAGATGACCTTGCTTACATGTCAAGTTTTTAATGCACAACAACTAAGAAACTAAAACTATAAAATTTTAACTTCTTTGAAAATGTAAATTTGAAATATAATTATATCGATTATTGATTCAAAAAAGCTCCATGGAAAAATTTTGCAAATATTGTACATTTTTTATTGCTGTGATTCAAATAAGTAGTACGTTTTCTTCTGCAAAAAACACACCTAAAAATAGAATAACACGAATTGTATTAAAATATAAATAATAAATTTACATAATTGTCATTGATAACAAGAAAATGCCATTTTCATGGAATCGCAATACGCAAGTTAATTTCTTAGCTAACGTCATAGTACCATTCAACTGACATTGCGTGGGTGCCTAAGACGTCACAGTAATAATCAATAAATTGAAGTCTTTATAGATTATTGTCGACAACAGACAATAAAAGATAATGTATCGACAAATTATTCAATTTTTCGAGATAAATACCTAATAATATTATGTTTTCGCTTGTTTTTACCCTTTCAAATGATTAGTCACAGTTCTGAAATTATATTCTGATCATTATACCAAAAGGAAAATAATCACAAGTGAAATCACTACGTATAATAATATAATTTCAGGAATTTGTATACCTTATCAGACTAAGGATTGGCGAAATTTTAAAAGTCGATTTTTTATTCTAAAAACGAAGCTCAGACCCCTTCATAATCCCTTCAAATGGTCCTTTTTCTCGATACACTATACTATAGCTAACATTAAATAATGTTTGTTACTTTATTAAAGGCAACCAAAGAATATTATTGAAATATAGAAAAGAAAGTTTTAATTTAGAATTTGGTTCTTGAAAAAATGTTGATTCCTAAAAAGTTACAAATAATCTGTAAAACATTATCGATAAAAAGAGAAAAATGTATAGAATCAAAGTTTTCTTTCATTATCTTTAATTATTTATAACTTTCAAGGAATCAATATTTTTTAACAAATTTTGAGATCTTCAATAGAAGGAAGATCCTTATTTAACAAAACAACGTCAAATTGGGATTAATTAGCTAATACCTCGAGGAAAAGGACCCACGAGAACTAGTTACGAGTACTGTGCTTGATTTGTAAGTACCAGAAATCAACTCTCAAAGTCCCGGCATAATCCGATTCCCAAAGGCTGGGAATTCTCCTTGTAGTTTCAAACGATTCCAAAGCTGAGAAGAGCATGACATTTACCAACTTTCAAAAAGAAGCTATAATTTACTGTTTACATTCAAAGTACTTAGTATATCTTGCATTAAAGATAACTCTTAAAATATAAAAATTATTTTGAAGGTACAGCCTGTGATTTAATAAAAAATTTCTCATAAATATGTTTGGCCATATTTATTCTGAAAAATGTGTTTCGATATGGAAAAACGATTCTTGCTGCAGTAATCTGTCATTCCCATTGATTCATCTTTTATGACTTTAAATTTACATATATAGATTTGATATTAAATGAAAGCAAACAAAAAAAGCCAACACGTGCATGGGAGTCAGCCGGTAAAGACGCGACAAAAAATATATAAGAAAGTATTTCATTTTGTTGAATTATTTTCTCAGGAAAAAATTACAGAGTAATATTATCTTTTTAAGGAAAATAAATAACCCCAGTTAATGTTAACGCCTCGAGAACAGAAAAAAGTAACGTAAAATACAATAAAAATAAAATTAAATGCTTAATAACACGACATGGGTTTAATTAGAAACGTGATCGTATTACGAAGAGTGAGAGTTCACGGGAAAATCCCAGCCGAAAACGATGTCTGACTATACTCGTCTATAACTACTTACATCACAGCGCGAAGTAAATACTCGGAACTTAATTTAATTTCTTTGCCGAAATACATAACAATAAAAAAATATTGAATTTCATCGAACAAAACTATATCGATTTTATTGACATACATCATTTCATCCTATTACATAGAACTGTTAATTATGAACTGACGGCAACGCTTGAATTTGCTTCCAGGCACGACATCGTTGTACGTGCAAACGGACGACTGCACGAACAGCAAGCACCCGCTGCTGGCGAGCAACCTACAGGACGGCGGCGCCGACAGCGACACGAACAGCCACTGCGCGCTCATCCTCGAGGAGTCGACGCCCCCGGCCCAGCACCACGCGACGAGCGCCAGCGCTGCGGCCGCCGCGGGCGCCAACCGCGAGAAGAGCAACGGCAACAATAACTACGAGATGCGGGAGTTTAACAGGCGAATGCTCTTCTCCAACGGCAGCGGTAACTCGACGACGTCGAATCCGAACGCCAGCACGGGAGCGACGACGACGACGACGCCACCGACGACGACGACGGCGACGGGAACGACGACGTCACAGCAGCAGCAACAGCAGCAGGTTGGCAGACGACAGACCTGACTATGGACGCTCTTGCGCCATGGTAGCAGCTGCTTCCGGAGGACTAGCGACGGCCGCCGCAGGCGGCGGAGGAGAACGCGACAGGAGCAACAGCAGCAGCAGGAAGCGTACAAGTGACTAGCCGCGCCGGCGTCGCGGTGGCAGCCCTCCATCCAGGGCAATAAGGACCACTACTACGTGTACGCGCGCGACGCTATGACGACGACGACATCGGCATGCGCGACGCGACCGCTGGACTCCATATGAAAAGTGCGCTCTCTCACTCTCTCTCTTTCTCTCACTCACTCATTCTCCCCTTTTATTATATATTTCCTTTCTCCCAATTCTTCTTTCTCTCGAGCGAGCGAGTCAAGAGAAAACAGCCACTCTCAAAGAGTCTGCCAGCACTCACCACGCGTTATATATATATTATACATACAACAGACATATACAGACACAAATTTATTATTATAAATATATATATATATATATATTACATACAACAGCGCTCCAGCTTTGAGGAGAAGTGCGACAAAACGATGACTATAAAAAAAACTGCGCGAAGAGGCGAACACCTATATACATATATATATAGTGAACGCACGCGTTATACAAATATATAAATATATTATATATATACTGTATACTGCTCTGTTTCGTTTATTTCGTTGCGGGAATGCAAATATATATTATACATACCACATGATGAGAATACGTGTAGCCTACTGTATATCGAGATAGGAGGAGAAGCGACAAGAAATAAGTAAATCACCGAACGAATATTATATATACACACACTGCCGGCTCAGTTTGCCTAAACGTCCACACACAAAAAAAAAAAAAGAAGAAACCACACATAGACACAGACACGTACTATTACACGCAGGCAACGCGTGGCACGACAAGAGAGAGGGGGAGAGAGAGTGAATGGACACATTCTCTCGTACTCTCTTTTACGACCACATGTGCATTTCCCCCCCATTATGTATGGTCGGACGTTTCATGTCGCACACGTTCCGTCAGCAGCAGCAGCAGCAGCAAAAAATAAAAGAAAGAACAAAAAAAAAAGAAAAACATTCGCTGTCCGTTCTCCTTCTATAGTATCATAGCGGCTGGAGAGTTGTTCGCGTGTGTGCGCGTATATAATACTACACCCGGGGGTAGATGCATCAGTCAATGGACGACTTGGATTTATGTACCTAATTAGCCAAGGATTTTTGCCGCACGTGGGTACACGAGTAATGGTTACAGAGTCGCGACAGGCCGCGCCGCAATTTACAGCCGAGACACACTTTATGCTTTGTAAAGTTTGAAAATAGGGGGAAAAAAAATAATATAAAGGCGATGGACGAATTTTGAAAATATATTTTTAACCTGAGGGTAATTATATAGTCACTGTATATTGTGTGTGTGTGTAATGTGCGTACACATTTTTGTAAAATCTGCCCGACAAATTATTTTTACGGAAGATCGGTTTTTGTAAGTGAATATATAAATACCTTTTTAAATAGTCTAACGAGAAGCTTTACTTTTTTAACGATCACTGAGGTGCAAGCGAGCCGCATTTGTATCGAGCATTTCGAAAAGAACGTCGAACTCTCGCGTAACTTTCATTAATAATTGTTTTATAACTCTAATGTACTTGAACAACTATTTCAAATTGTCGTTATGCGGGGTATGAACTTGAGTGAAAAAGTACTATAGTATCATAACTATGTTATATAATACACATTCTTATAAAATAGCAGACAACAGCTGTCTACGACTGAACGGTAACTTAGTTAAACTCTGGCATATTATACACCATAGTACCTTTTCACCCAAGTCGAGATTTCGTATTATTTGGCATTTACAATTATTTACATAACAGTATAAATACTTTTAGTAAAATTCTATAACTTCACGTTGTTCTTTTCAAATTTCGTTGTATAATAATTTAATTTCAAGATATTCAAGTTTTCATTAAGTGATGCATTTACCCAAAATGGTCTTCTATTAATTTAAACTAGAGAACATGTACAGATTGTGTTGGAGTAAGTACTACGATAAGCTAAGATAAATTTGAAAATAGAAAATTTTTGCTATTTAGTAATAAAAAAAAACAGGTGCAACATATATAGATTTGCTAGTTTTATATAGTCTTGCAGAACAATTTTTAAAATATTTTAGGGTTCAAGTTACTTTTAGCTCAATATGTTAAAAACTTCATCCTCGAAGATCGATCGCTGGTTCGAGTATACCTCTTTTCGTTTGTGATATTTGCGTTGGCCGTTTTTAAAAATCCATAGTTCACTAAATACATTAACAATCTCATTCTCATAAGTATAAAGAAGAAGAAACAAAAAAAGCCCTATACATATAGTTTCGAGTATCGCAACCAGTTCAGTTTAACGAGCGTATGGAAATCGAGAGAAGTATATATCCAAATAAATTGGACATAAAGGAGAAGGCGCAGAATTTATACAGCACACGCTAGACGAGGTATATCGCCAACATAGACCACTCGCTTTTCTAGGCTGTAGCCGTAAATTAGAGAAAAGAGGTGTCCCGCGGGCGCTGCATATGTATATGCAAAAAATTACGATTGTAGCAAATTTCATCGACGAGCGTGAATGTGGGGGTAAAAATGCTTACATCGTAATATATAATGTCGTATAAGCTCCCGTACATCGCAGCCGGTATTTAACGGCGCGCGTCGCGTTTACCATTCTGCCCAACCTACACCCCTTTTTTCCTCACTCCCCCCTCATCATCCCCCCCGAAAGAACCAATTACGCCACAAAATTATGGCTCAAAATCCGAATTTAATTTGGAGACGTGCCAAAATCGATAAAAACTATTCTTCACGTCGCCGGGGAATATTCGGTGTGTCGACGAACACGAACGAGAGGGAGAGAGAGAGAGGAGACGGAATCAATAACGACGAGTCGCTCTCTCGCTCTATCTATCCGTTTCTCCATTAAATCGCGATTCTCGCGCACGAGCGCTAAAGAAGCAACGTCTCTCACACCGCTTGTATAGCACTTACATACTTCGGCAATCCGTCGTCCACGCTCCTGTCTGTGTATATTGTGTATACGTGTGAAGGGAGACGAGGAGCAGCATATTTTTCACCTCGAGCGAAAAAGTTTATATATACACACATACACACACGTACGCACCAGGAGTTATCCCTGCTACTCGATCGCGCACGCGACGCAAGAATAGGGATATACTTTGCTAATAAAAATTCAAAGGATAATTGAAAAAAAGCGGTTAAAACAGTGGAAAAATAACTAAAGTATAACTAATAAAGTTTTTTCTAGAATCTTAAAAACGATCAACTAAATGAAAACAATTTAAATTTCTCCTTCGATCGGCCGAGCGCTATAACCGAGGCACAGATTATTGCCACCTTAAAATTGCAAAACTAAAAAGAGTAGACGAATAAAGTTTTGAAAGACTTTTCTCAAAAATATATACTCGTACCTATACGCTCACCATTGTGTAAGTAACGGATTTCATTAACCGACGACTGTACCGCAGAAAAAACTCACCGATTCACCATACTCGCATAAAAGAAATACCGACACGACCAAGTAATATATAATTTTACGTAATAAAAATATTTAAAAAGCTTACAAATAGTTCGATTGCTTTGAGGAATAAGTATAAAACATATATACCAAAGAAGTACGAAATATATAGAACAAAAAAAAAAAGTCTAAAATATCGTTAATGAGATAAGTCAATGAAATGTTCCTGTATATTACAAGTTATAATATATTCTCGTTTAGAAAGATGCAACGTTCTTTTATATAGACCCGCTTCGACGACTCCATCGTCTCCATTAAATGATTAAAACGTATCTCCAGGTCACCGCTCGAAAGAGAAAAATAAATTACGATAAACATTTTCGATATTTGCGTACGATTATAATTTATAAAATATACTTTCGACATTAAAAAGATATTTAAAGCAAATCGTATAATGTAATGTTACGTCGTTGAAACGAAACTTGTAAATATTATAATGGTTTTTTTTTTCTTTGTCTTTTATCATCCGCATCGCTTGCGTCACCATTTGTAAATTATTTATTCCGTTAAACGATCTTCGCGGAGAGCGACGAAGGTCGACGCGTGACGGCAGATTTCTTTCCCTTGAAGCTTGGCCTATCCTTGATTAAGAAATTTCTCCGCTCAAAGGGGGGGAGAGGGGCGACAAAATCTTTGGCGCGCTTTCTTCCGCTCTTATTTTTCTCATCGCGAACGGACCTTATCTCCGCATCACAGAATATACAGAGTATACACGTGCTTCAGTTAGCGAAACACAAAGGAGTATCTAGGGGGGGGGGGGGGGGGGGGG
>JAPYZP010002478.1:0-13329 GCA_030522985.1 Torymus sinensis
ATATAACTGCTAATAGAATCATTATTAAATAAATTTTATTCGGTTTTTGTTTTCGTTACAAATTGCATTAGCTGAAATTATAATTGAGGATTAAACAAAGATCCCATCACATATAAACGCAACTTAAAAAAAAAAAAGAAAAATAGATCTTGCAAAACCTTTGCGCCAAGTATATACAATAGAAATTCGAACTTTGTTATCGTCCTACCCACCCTTTTCCATTCTAAATTTTGTGGAAAAACAAGCATTTTCGGACTCCATTGTTCTCGATCTTTTCTCTCGTCAACATGAAGATACATAAACGAAAGTGCTGGCGACCTATCTGAAAAAATTCATAAATGCTAAACTTTTTTGCGTTTTCTTGAAGTTGATATAAATGGCTGGATATAAATGGATTTTTCGATGTATGAGTTACTTTTGCGTAGTAAATATATAATGTATATTATGATAAAGGAAATACAGTTGACGTCATAGCTGTTGGTAAACAGGAGTAAAGTGAAAGAGAGTGAGAGAGAGGGAGAAAGAGAGAGAGCATGAATGTTGGGCATGCATGTTAGTTAATAGACGCGCCAGAACGTCAGATTTTTTGCGCCTGCTAATGTGGTATGATTTTACTTTTTGCGAGTTATAAAAAGTGTCGCGCAAGTGTGATACAAAATTTTTAACTTTGACATTCGAAGTGCGTTAAAAGCAATAAAAGTGAATACTGTAGTGTTGCTTCATTTGAATAAGTGAAAGTAACGAGCTCATGTGTTGGCCGTACACCAGGGAGTAATTTGTTTAAGTTAGTTCAACAAAAAGCCTTAGCAAATTAGAGATTTAATTGAATTTCATTCTAATTACTCGAGAATTATGTTCTAAAGGATCAATTCTCGTGGGATCCTTTTTTTTTTTTAAATTTGGTAATATCTTCATTTTAGAATAATTAACATTAAAAATACTACACAAAAGTATTTTATCCTTTTTCAAAAGTATGATTATTCGGAATCATTACGGGCAGCTTTTTGTTTAAAGAAAATGCTTTTCATATTATTAATGTTTGACTTCCACTGTTTCATGAGGTTTGAAATTAATTGCACAATAGGTATTGAAACCCATTCATCAGTAAGAAACGAAAGTTAGTTTATAAGATAACTGACATGTATGTGAGTTTTTATTTTGATGTTTTCATCACACATGTTTTTAGAATATTAATAGTATGTGTTATCCATGGCTAAGGTTAGATTATTTTTCTTAAATTAATATTATAAGATTAAATTTATAAATTAAACATAATTCCACTTTTGAAAAGTGTACCTTATCAGACAGTCTTGTACATCCCCAGGGTGCACCCTGCGTTACACACTCATATGGATTACAGGACTTGTTTTCTAGGTTACATTGAAGATTTTACATCCAGTCTAGTTTTTGTATTTCGCAGAACAAACTTATTGCAGCAATAAATTACCTGAGAAAAATACACGCCTATAGTTACGAGTATTGTGGATTTTCCAATAAATATTGATAAATAAATTTATTTTTGATGCACTAGGCGTAAAATATCAGTTTCACGCTTCCGAGGACGTAAAATAAAACTGGGATTTTACGCCCACTGCATAAAAAATATTGTCTACATCTTGGATCTACGCCCCCGTGATGATCGCGGGGCACTTAAGGCATAGAATTCGTAACGTTTTTCATTTGTTTACGATTTTACGATAGGAAATCCTTTATTTTCCAATATTTGCAGAAAAGATATTTCACTTTACCGACAATTACATTTTCGTATATTTTTTTCTATCAATGCCTGATATTTTATTCAGTTCACTATGACCATAACAGTTTAACATTAATGAATCAATAAGAGCACCCAACGTGAAAAGGGAAGGTCCGGGGTTCATTCCCGATTTATTTATTTATTTGCGAGTTCTCACAGTGTATTTCTTGTTTTTGTTTAGAAAAAAAACCACATGAATATTATCAAATATTGATTCATCAAACATTTCTATTTTTATTTATCTACTAATCAACATATCATTTTTTAAACTTTGTAATGACAAAATTAAGCAATTATCACTCAAATTCTATGTTTATATCCAAGCTGAAATCCAATAACTGCTTGAAAATTACATTGTTAATTGTACGTTATTGATTAATAACTTTCACTATTATATTAGGATACGAAAAGAGCGAACTTATTACCATTGCCCTGCAAGCACTCTCAGAACACAGTCAGAACATATAGGCTTTATCAAAAGGCAAACGTGAAAAAGGCTCGATAGATAAGTTTATCGTCGCACGGGCGCGATCAATCGGCTCTTTACCACGTTATAATCTAAAACTTAAGGGGTTTTTCGCGCGCGCGCGATTTTCAACTCCCGGAGCATGTAATTCAGAACGGTATATTAATTTTAACGTACCTGCGTCACAGGGTTATTCATTACCTGACATAATAGGCTTTAAGGTCGTGCTTACACCCAATTTTGTTCTTGTTATCAGGCTTTTTTTTAATAATCAGTTTATAGGTTTGTACGTGTCTGAGAATTGTGCTATCATCCTCTCGTAATTATCATATTTATATTGTTTAAAAGATTGCTTGATAGAATATTATTACAAAGCACTGTTTTGCTTTCTGTTAATTGTATATTTGGGGCATGTAAGTTATATAGATAATCGAATAGCTAGTTAAATCTATTTAAATATTGTCAAGCAATAAGAAGATTGTGGCATTTATCATACAATAAAAATAGCTTCTATTAGATTTTATTTACTTGTTTTTAATGATGAATATCTTCTAAATTATGATCAAATAGCCCTTACCTTATAATACACTAACAAGATCACGCGCGCATCATTTTTGTTTGCTACATATTCTAATTTTAAATTTTAAATTTTAAATTAGGCTAAATTATAAGTTTCAGCTTCTTATATTTTAATTAATATATATAAGTATACTTATATTAATTGTTATATTTAAATTATGCAATTTTTGCAATTATTCACTTCTATAATTTTAATTATATTATAATTAATTAAAATTTTTGAGGTTACAATTGGGCATATATATACATATTTAGGTGAGACATTTTATCACAGGTACGTCTTTTTAAGTCGTAGAACATAAACTCATCGCTGGCATTCGAGAATATACGAATAAGTTAATTACAAACATTTTATTTTCATTTCACTTTTCGGTCATCATTTTTTAAAAAGAGGATAAGACTCAAAATATGAAACACAGATGATTTCATATATAGATTAGTATCTCAACCAATCAGATGACATCTTAAGTAAAAAGTTTACGTCTGCTATGACCAATCAAAGACTACTCTTAAACTTACTTAACCAATAGCGAAGGTTTTATTTCGGCTTCACATTTCCGTCATCATTCTTTTAAGAGAGGGAACTATGGTATGCGACTTATTCTTTAATCAATCTCCTAAATTATGATTATTATTTCAGAAATAGCTGAATTATATTTAAGAATTAAATAAGATTGTATCATTAAAAATTTTAGAAAAAATGAAAATAAAAAGTTAGATAAAATAAAAATATTTGAATGTTACTAAATATTCTATGAAAGAAAAATATTATGCATTGTAAAACCATTTATATAATTTTTGTATGAATTAAATTTAATGTGTATTAAGCTGTTAAAATATATAAAGTATAGTACGGAATCAGAATTTGTTACCATTTTACGATATATGTAAGTAATATTTTATATTCAAACTTCTTTTATAACTTAAAGTTTAACATAAAAAGGATTAAAGAATACGCTACGAATCAATTTTTCTTAGAAGAACAAAAGTTTTTGTGCTTAATAATACTTGGTGAAGTACATATTTCTTTCCAGAATCGTTCTAGTTGAATGAATAATACACATAAAATATTTAATTAGAATTTTTTAGAGGCTCTTACTAAATGACTATTAGATTGTTTCGTTCTCGACGTTCACGTCTATTGTATGACCTATAGAACAAGAAAACCTGTAGGAGAGAGGTATATACGTCCAATTTTGTTAAGGCGTATATTATGTTCTTCGTAGCAGAAATAATAAATGTTAAAAACCGTCAATAACAGCTGATGTTAATAATAATAAATTTCTGTATAAAACTTTATAAAACTGTTACGGAAATTTATTGTTATTGAGAGTTATTTACAGTTTTTCACAGTTCCTTTGCTGTTTGAAGTAGCAGTAAATACTATTAAATTTACAGTTATTTATAATTTTTGACAATTTTGATGGTGATTTACAATTTTTTAGTGTTTTTACAGTTATAATTTTTCACAAAAACAGAAATGATACTTTTTGCTTGTCATTATTATTTTTGACGTAAATAACTCTAAATATATGGTACTAATTGTTAAAAATTATTAGTAACTATAAATCGTCACGTGGAAAGAAAAAGGGTCTATCCCAGACGAGCACGTAAGATGATGCCTTCTCCTATCTCTTATAGCAGCGAGGTGAAACCTCTTACGGCTTAAATGCTCAGTTTAGATTTCGTATCATAAATACTTGCCAAGTGATAGTCAATAGAATAAATGTTGGTAGTGTTTCTGACTCGCGGCTCGAAAGCTCTGGTTCAAGCCCAAGGTCCATCACGTTTTCTTGTTGAAATTTGCGATAGCTCACTCGTAACAATATAAGTAATCCATGTTATTTACTGCATCTCTTCACAGTTCCTTTTAGCATGAACCGGCCCATCGCATAAAAAAGCCTATATCAGAATCTGGTTGAAAAAGGAGTAATCTCAGAAGCTGGTTCAAAAAGGCGTTATTTTGCGCGATTATATTTGTCGCTTCTATATTTATATTAAAACCCGATGGCGTATTAAACCACAAGAAAATTAATAGAAGGTAAAGGGTGATTTATTATTATAAAAACTCTAGAAAAAAAGAATAGTTAATATAAGCGAAAAACATCATCGCGCGACATAACGCCTTTTTCAACCGGCTTCCGAGGTAACGCTGTTTTCAACCGAATCCTGAGATAACGCCTTTTGTACGGAAGCGACGATATATTAAATTATTGAATTTTCTACAGACTAAATAGATAGTTGTATCCTTCGTCTTATTTTACTGCATCCATTTTAGTAGACTGTTTTTATTTACAAAAAATGTCGAAATATAAGTAAAAGGTCAAATAAATATGTCAAATTCTTTTTTTTAAATTTTTTTATTTTATAAATGTTCTCTTGTTCTATTCCTCCTAATTGACGCATTTATGTCTCGCGCATGTAATATCATGTTAAAACTCACATCATGTGTATGCACGCTACGTATTACACACATAACATGATCAAGTTGAATGTAGGTGACTTTATTAAAAGAACATCATACACCGACTATATAGGTGCCGTAAGTCGCTTTTGTTCCACACTTTTGTGACCGACATACATAGGATTTTCGCACCCGAGATTCCTTATTGCACTTTTTTACCGATTCAATTTAAGGATGAAGCTGGATTTGGATTTTTGCTCAGTGGGAGGCGATTTTGTTGTTTTATGGACGATAAAAAGATGCGTGAACTGAGTTTATGATCTCGGTCGTGAGAAGATCCACTTTATCGGTAGCTTTCCGCGAAATAATAAAAAATGAGTCGTGTGGGCAAGTATTCTTTAAAATACAATTTGATTAAATACATTTTGATTCAATTATATTTAAATAAATTTAAAAATGCAAATCTGCTGGAGTTTCAAACCCTTGCTTATTAAACTCATTTTGAAATTCTATAAATTTATTTGAATTACCCGCTATCGATAGTTTTGAATGTGAACGTCACACATTCGCGAACGATTCTAAATAAACTTTAAACTTACATAGATCGTGTGATGCATCCCGAGGAGTTGAACGCAAAGCGATCCTAAATCTGTAGTTTCTCAAAAGTTCATAGATTAAATTGAAAGTAATTTGAAGTTGTTAAAAATTCTTTTTCACACTGGATCCGAAGACAGGAAGCGAAAATAAAGTGTCTGTTAAGAAAGTAAAAGAAGTTTAGTATGATCAATAGTAACTGCATCTAATAATAATAAAATTATAATAATAGTAATAAGTTGGAGAAAATGTAACTTCAAATGTTGACTAATAAAAATTATTGGTGTAAAATATTTTAAAATAAAAATTTTTATTTGTTCCGATGTCGGGTTGCACTAAACTCTACAAAAGCGATTTGGCTTTTAATAATTTTTTTTTATGAATTCTCTCAAGAAATCTGTAAGATTACAACTACATTTATTCAGACAAAAGTCTATATAAAACGAAAATCTAAAAGATATTAATCAGTAATTCGGGATTGGTAGTCTTGTCTTCTAAAAATTGTAAACTATTTCTCACACTATTACTATTACAGTGGCAATATTTAGTTATAATTTATTTTCGCTTTAATTTTTGAACTCTCCAATTAATACAGAATCGTTAAATAATCATCTGTAACATATCGAAAACCGGGTAAGGATAAGAAATCCCTATATCTGTTTTCACCCTGTAACGTATATTAGGATCCAATTGAGGATTTAAACAAAATACAGCTGCATTTTGAATAAAAGTTGTTTTATGTGATTTTTTGGTGGTATGGTCAAAATTTTATGTAAAATACAGCTGTATTTTTTAAATATTGTCAAATATTGGATCCATTATTTCTTCGATCTTTGAAAATATGATTTAAGATTTGATAGTATTCAGGGAGCCTCGAAACCACTTATATTACTTATCTACTATTCTTTAGATTACAATATAGTTGAATGCCTTACATGCGCAAAAAGGTTGCTGGATATCAATTAATGTTAACCTAGTTTACACTTTTTTATATTATCACAAAATAAAGTTTATGAACAAATTTTTGTTTGTTTTCTATTTTAGGTGTTTTCAATTGCTTTAGTCCTTTCTATTTTGACCTATAGATAGGTAACTAGTAAACTGCATTTTTATCTATACTGTTACTTTTTTTATGTTTTTATAATTATAATGAACCGATATGTAATGTAAATGATTATTATAAATTAAAATATTAATATTATTTTAAATTTTGGACGTTTTTACTTTATCTGCATAATGAAAGAACTTTGTGGTAACTTGATTTTGCGAACGCTATTCAGGCAAATGCAGATAAAACGTGGCACTTGGAAGCACATAGAAGACAACACCCAACATTGAAATAACTAGCAGCTAAACATGTTCAAAAAGTGTTTTCTTAAAGGTTTGCGAAATTTAACATTGACGGAGAACGCCTGTTGACTATCTTATTCAAAAAGTGGGACATCGGCAAGGTGGTCTTGGACAGTGATGGTGACGTCGGCGGTATAAATTGAATCAACAATTGTTTTCGTAAGTCTCGCTAAAGTTGTTTAGTGGGTGGTTATTGTAAACTTTGATCTGAAGAAGCCTCTACCTTCGTTATATTTCAGCGTCAGATAGCAAATACTATTTAATGATCGTATTTAAGATTGGTATTAACTAAAAGGTAATATGAAAAATTATATAATTACGACTTTCGAAAAACGACTCTGAAATGAATTTGTTGAATTTACTGATTTATCCCAAAGGTTAGAAAAATGAAAAATTATCAAACGTCAAAACTTCATCTTAATTTTGTACTTGGTTGTAGTTATTTAAAGTATTATTTACACAACAGTTAAAACAGTTGAAGATATCAAAGATACGTCTGTTAGCCTAATTATAAGGATTGATAAATGGTTTAAAATGTCTTATCATCAATTAATAATGACAATGAGAAATGAGCCTATGGGGGCTAATTGCTAAAAGTAATGGTCTGATAAATATCTTATTTTACATTCTTTATGAAAAAGGGATTTATGTGAAAAGTAATTCATTGTATTACATTGTTAACATGCTTATGAATAAAATAATTTATTACATAAGCCTTGCGACTTTCCGTGTCTATATATTTATATACTTGGGGTGTATCCACTTGCAGCCTATTTAACCAAGCATCTATACCTTTTTTTATATTCGCTTTCGATATCCATACTTTTCTTTTGTTAATGTTAACTTCAGAGAAGGATCCTTTAGTCAGATATCTTTGTCTCGGATATACATCGAGAAACTGTGAATTTTCTCCATTTACATCATCACCCAGTTGTCGAATATATTTTAGGTATCTTTACTTTACATTCCGTGGCTTAAACACCGAAAATACATCGAAATCACCTAGCCAACACTATGTTAAGAGCGAAAAATCACTTATAAATAATCGCCGAAGATGCATAGGTTTCTTGTGATTACCCATCCAAGTATACTAATCGTGCCCAGCGCTGCTTAACTTCGGTTATTAGTCGCAAGGTGCAGGTTTCCCTACCCTACCAAAGTGCTGGTTGATTTTTCGTCCCTACGAACCTTTTTATATTATTGTTACTATTCATTCTTTAAAAAATAGCATAATTTAAATAAATGATTTATGGCATGCATGCGGTATGATGCTACATTTAAGAAAAATCAAATAATAATTTGAGATGGAAACTTAATTATTAACTCGTTTTATTAATAATATAATACAATGAGCCTGGCTTTTATAAGATCAAAGTGTTATTATTTGTATTGTATTTTTTTTACTGATAAATTTGCACTTTATATGAATATAAAATAATTAAAATCATATCCCTTTAGAGAATAATAATTTAAATGAATATAATATCGATCAAACTTTCCACTAACCGTGAAAACTTATAAGCTAAATGAATATACGTTAAAAGGCCGCTACAAAGGAAAGTCAACTCTAATGAATCAACCGACAAAAGAGCCAGCGGTTCTTTTTGGACAGCCCGCGCCACCCTGAATCTCACGTTTTTCTCGCGTTTCATAAAGCCTCCTTGTTCTGGAAAGAATAAAGAGACTAGCAGCAAAGCGAGAAAACTGAAAGTTTATTCTTTATTTTTACACAACCAAGTACTGCTTGCGTTAGTGTATAACTAGTTTAATGACATCGATTCAGGTAACTTCAGCAAATGGGTCAACAATTTTGAACGGTGTCTTGTATGCGCATGTGTACTATTAGTTACTCAAAGTCTCAGCTCTGTAACGAACTTAATAATAATTGCCCATAAGGGCAAATCGAGTTAAAAGCATATAACAAAGATGGAACACTTCACAAGTTTGTTTATTTGCAAAGTAGTTCTGAATTAAGAATATAAAAATCAAAGCTTTCGAGGTGTGGTGTAAGAAGAGTACCATAAGTAATATAAGTTACGAGTGTGCTTTGTATTTACTTCTTTTATAGGCATTGACCCCTATTGTAATTGATTGTATATGTAAGTCATACAAGTTTAGTGGACTACATTATTATGAATAATAATTCTTATATTTTTTAAATCAACTTATTTAAATTAAGTGCCTGCTCTTCGTAGGTATATTGTACAAATTTATATTCTTGTGTGACGCATAAAAATTAACATAAAAAACAGAAACGTGCATTTCGCTTTAAATATTATAGAAACATGATTTATTATGCTAAAGTCAAGATTCATTTTAAACTATCAACAAGAATTATTGATAAATATACTTCCTTTGTAATTATTACAATAACTTATATTAATAATAATCTACTTTATCATAGTTCTACAAAAATTTTCACATATTTACGTAAAAGTCAAACTTTTCAGTACAAAATTAAATGTCGGCAAACTCACAGTGCAAACTTCAATATCCTTAAAAATAAACATAAGTTTTCCAGAGAGTAGTTTAAAGTTCACTTTTCCGTGTAGTGTGCTATAAAAGCGTACAGTTCAATTGTTGTCTTTTAGATAAAAATGAGTTTCGTTGTAGGTGACGTAGCTTGTGTACCTGTATAGATTTATACTTCTAGATTCAAATGTAAATTAGAACCTTAAATGTACGTTTTGTAACAAAACTGTTAAAATTACACAAATTAAGCTCGCTTAAATTTATCTTTATCTTCTTTATCTCGTGGTAAGAGAATGGTTATTATGAAAATTAATATTAAAATATTTAAAATAATAGAATTTTTTCAACGAAATTTCTAAACTTTATGACGTTAAGAGAAAACTGAGAAGGCAAAGCTATTTCATAAAAATTAAAGTTTAAAATTTTTAATGAACTTTAGTATTCCATCTAAATTAAGTAGTACACCGCTTCATTTGCATCTCCCCAAGAACTGCACTCAACTCTTCGAACTCATTAATCGAACTTCATGATAGGCAGATCGTGTGGCGTGTGGCCGAGGGAATAGTTAGATGAAGGAAGAGGTGGAGAGGGGGGGTGTGGCAGTCTGTTTACCTCCGAAATTCAACGCATCACCGTGTGATAACCTGGATTGAATGAGTATGTTTGCGGGGCATGGTAAAGCCTCATTAGTTAACGGGCGTCGACTGATCGGCTGCTGCGAGTTTATTCCACGTGCGTACGTCTTCATATTGATCGGGCGAGGGGAAGCGAGAGGTTCTGTCCAAGCTGTCGAAGGCCGGTGAGTCCGGAATAAATTTACGGTTGAAGCGCCGAATTGAGAGATGATTCATGTGAACATATGACATTTTTTCGTTAAGTAAGTGCATGTAACTTGATTACCAATATATAAAGTAACTTTGAAGCCTATTTAAACCGAACAAAAATGAAACCTTTCTTAAATATTGGTGAATGCAGCTAATGGTAGTGGTTTCATAATATTGTTAGTTACAGCTAGTGGCCAAAATCACTACCAAATTTCGTTGTATGAAGGCGGTAAATAACAACATTTTTTTTCACGACCTTTCGGACATCTTTTATTAATTATGTCCCTCTTCAGGTAGAAAGTCTGTGTTTTTTTCCCTTCGTGGGTATTACGGAGAACTATTCACATTAACGAACGGACTATCGTCACATTGACGAATGGATAGTTCTCCGTAATATCCACGAAGTGAAAAAAACACAGACTTTTTGCCTGAAGAAGGACATAATCAATAAAAGATGTCCGAAACATCGTGAAAAAACATTTGTTGTTATTTACCACCTTCATACAACAAAATTTGGTAGTAATTTTTGCAACTAACAATACATTTCTTAAATAGTTATACAAATATAATTGTGAGTTGAAAATATTGTCAAACATCAGAAATTTCTAATACCACTAAAAATTAGCAAGTAAATAAATAATACAATAAAATAATTTTTATACATTAAGATTTAAGTGTTTTACTTTGTGGAAAGTCTCAAATCTTGTTGGTTTAAACGTTTCGTAAAATTAATAAACTTTGAAAATCGATATATAATTAATTGACGTACCAAATTCATCGAGTAGAAACAATAATTAATTAAGTTATACAGTCAAAGATAAGTGTTAATAAACTGGTACATTATCTTTGATTTAAAAAGTCCGAAATTTTCATGTTATTGTATAACATTTTACCGATTCTGTTTATGAGAATAACGTGGTAATCCTCAGTTTTTCACGTAACACTTTTAGGTAATGACCATTAGTATTTCTCAAGTTTATGTTCTGTTATAAAACAGCCGTTATTTAAATAATTGTATCAGGATAACGACTAAAAGGCATTAGTAAAATCTAAAGTATTTTACAAATTTTATTTTATCAATTTGTTACTCAAAAAAATTTTCTAATATAATTAAATACATATATATTTGTCAGTAATAGAAAACGGTTACTCTAATATGCGATGCATCGCAAATAAGATGTAAGTTATTCGAAAAAGCTTTAAGACTATCGCATTAAAGGGGATGAAGCTATTTATGAAGAGTTTGAAGTTGCATTTATAATAGTACAATAGTGCCACACAATTTTAAATAATATTGTAAAAACACCAGTCTTGAAAGTAATTTTTTTGAGGTAATCTTTGGCTCCTACATATTATGTGATATGTTGTGGCAAATTTGTGAATGCAAGCAATTTATGAAAAAGGTGAAAATTATAATATCCATTGGATTTAAATTGTTATATCTTTTTTCATAGACTATATTAGGACGGCTTTCCAAAATGATTCATATTTATTAGTTTTAGTAAAACGATAATTATTTTCATTTGATTTTTTCAGAATCTAGAAATTTTGATTCTGTCCAATGTTATGTCAATTCTTGCAATCTTCACAAATTGTTACACCTGTTAATTATGACAGTATCTATACAAAATGCGAAGTTACAGCTTTAACACGTAATCCTCGTTCTAACTATTGGTAATAACAGAGGTTTTACTTGTTAACAAAAAACAGTTCTTATAATATTGGTACAAAACGAATACATTATAATTGACATTTTTTAAAACGTATGGAAAAAATTTGGTTTCGTTTTGAAGATTCGTTCTTAAGTTAGTTGAATCCAAGACTTAAAAATCTATAAATTTTCTTTCTGGAAGAATATTTCTTTATGAATAATTTGATGTATTTTCTCTACATATGGGAATATTCGTCGTAATATGTGAATTAAAAATGCAAATGAGGTATTAGAAGCCAGTTTTTACTTCTAATTTTTCAAATCTTCCCTAATATATTGCCGAAAAATCGGTTGAGGATCACTGGGGGTTGTGAATTACCTAAAGCAAAAAAAAGAGCGTGGGTATATTGCAAAAATCTACAAGTCTGTTTACTATGATATTTTGAATCATTTCCGTTGTCTGATTAGCTTTATCATAACTAAGAAAAAAGCAAAGCAAAACTTGTTTCTTTTAGCTTTATTTTTCTTTTTAACTTACACTTTCCTTAACCTAATGCTTGATTTATCAGGCCTATTTGTATCAAGTTTTTCAAAACTGGCAGTTGAAATAGTCATAACTCGACTTTTTTTTTTAAAGCGAATGTACTGCTGTATTTTTCTTCATTTTTTGGCGTTCAAAAGAAAATTCCAAAGTTTAGGCAGACTCTCCAATACACAACATACAGTTGCCTGTCCTAAGTATATCGTATCTTTTCGTATCTTTGATAAGACGCCATAGCCAACAATGCTGGCGTTATCTAGTTATAGCTAGTAGGATAAAGGTTTCTATTACTATTCTTCGCACGGAAGAGGAATACGTGTGTATTCTACACTCAGTCTTCGCGTGGAAATATATATAGCGTTATCACATGGATACTTCAAGTTTCTAAAATTTAAAAATTTTCTATATGTTTTAAATGTTATCACAATTTGTGAAAGTTAATACACAATACTATTAAAGAAGAAGCATCTACAAATCTCTTTGACGGACACGCTCTTTGATCGGATTTCCCGAAACTCACCCTCCAAAATCTATCTCTCACTGAAACACCGTAATAATGCGTTAATTCATTCGTCCGTGCTTGGCACCAAGGGATACACACACACACACACACACACACACACACACACACACACACACACACACACACACACACACACACACACACACACACACACACACACGCACACACA
>JAPYZP010002479.1:0-13329 GCA_030522985.1 Torymus sinensis
ATTACTACGTTAATGTTTATGTCATATTTCAAAACAAAATCAAGTCTTTTTAATATAAAAATAGAAATTCAAAATCTCTCAGTTACGCGACTACTTGTCGACACTATAATAATTTTTCGGCAAATGTAGAACGATTGTCCTGCTACCATGTTGTTCTCGGCTAATTGCAGTCGTAGAAAGACTTTCTACTGACATCATTGCATTTTTCTGCCATTATACAATCCGGCTGCGGGGCTTTGATGTCTCTGTTTTATCGGCGTCGACGTGAATTTAATGAAAATTCATCTACTTCTATTCGTTTCTTTCTTATATAATTGGAAATAAATCCATACCTATAATCACAAAGTCTCGCACTTCATGTGAAAATAGTGTCTTTATTACTATACTGTGATCTATAAGATTGATTGTATAATCTATGATATCAAAATGTTTTTTTTATCAATTACAAATTAAAGTTTAATATAAATTTCTGCAAAGATATAAGTCACAACTCACTGTATCTTAAAATCGTGGCATTAGCATCACAATAACATTAAAATTAATTTAAATTTCCAAACCATTGATATGTCTATATATATTTTAAACAGCTTTTTTTACAATATACCTACTCATCCATCTAGCCTTGCAATAAAAAATCCGTTATTAAAAAATACGAGTAATTTTCTTTATTCTCTTCCATCTATTAGGCATCCGCATCTGATGGCCCTGACGGCGCTGTTCGGCGAGTTCGTCGCCCACGACCTGGCGCACACGCCGCGCATGGGTCTGCCTAACGGCGAGCGTCTGCGTTGCTGCGACGTGCCCTACGATCGATTTCATCCCGAGTGCTTCCCCATCGCCGCGGAGGACGAGGCCGGCGGGTGCATGGAGTACGCCAGGTCGGCTCCTCATCCCGGTAACTCGCACCAGGTGAGATTCAAAAGATAGTCAACAGTGGAATGTGTCGTAAAATATACGTTTCGTTAATTCGAAAATAAGGTTTTTGGAGTTGTAATTGAGATGAGTTTTATGATAGGTTTTTCCAATTCCGACACCGTCTGAAAAGGCGGGAAAAGGAGTATTTTGAGCTTTATGAATTAAAAAATGAAGAAGATAAAGCAAAGAGATTGCATTTATTTTTCACCCCTGGTTTGTCATAAAAGTTTGTCTTATGGAATTTTCAGTACTTCATGTCAAAGATGCTTTGCCATCGACAGCTGACGAGTTTTTGATTTATTTGATATTATGCCGAGCTTTTTATTCAATTTTCACAAAATCCTTGTTTTTTATTGTGAAAATTGAATGAAAAACTCGGCATAATATCAAATCAAAAATGAAAAAAAAAATTAATGCATCTTCATATACGAAACAATTGAAGTTATTCTATATGCGTGAGCAATTCAAACGTTAAAAGAAGATTGAGATATTTTCAAGTTTACATAAAGTACGGCATACTTGTAATCCTCGCCCCCTCCGCTCCCAAACTCAATGGAAAACTATTTTCGATTGTCTGAGAATTGTATAAGGTTTGCTATACGTTCTAGCGTCCTTGTACGCGCAGGCGCAAGGATTCTGGGAAAAATCAAATTCAATTGAAGTTTTGGCAACATTCGAAAGTCGAAGTTCTTGAGCAATATCGCATCAACCTTTTTCCACTTTACTCGCATGACTTGTACACGTGCCTTTGATGTATGTACCTACAACTAAACAATAATTAGATAATAATCTTTAAAAAGACTAACATACGTTGCATTACACGAATGTATAGAATATTAGAAAACTAATCGTACAACGCGCTTCCGCAGAAAAAATGCTGTAAACTTTTACGACTCGAGCGGAGAGTGGCCTATTCAGAGTTAACGACCACATTGGCATGAAATCATTTCCATAATTATTACATTCAAATATGAGCATCGTACACGAGCTTCTTTCAAAATCCAACGCATTATCCTCAATTCTACCCCTTCGCCCCTTAACAATTTCCGCCCCAATTTCCTAACGCCCTTACAAAAAAGACAAAGAACTGCCCGACAATGCCAAACGATCTCTTATATGTGCACACAAAAACTCGACGAAATCGAGTATACCTACTTGTACTTTAATCGGCAGACGTTCGCCTCACTGCAGGTACTAACCACACACACAGACGGTGAATGGCTTCCGCTTGCATTAAATTCCGCCGTTCCGGTCCGCGCGCCTTATCGCGGCTCGATCATCGGCGAAATGCAAATGCTCGCGTGTATGTGTAGGTATACACGTATACGTGTGTAAGGGTTACGTGACTCGCGCGAGACGGGAAAGCGTTTGCTTTTATTGTCGTCGTAAGTAGTCGTACGTCTCCATAAGTGGAAAACTCGAACGCGATCTTTTTCTCGTTGTATATATCTGGAGTCGTGTGTTCGTGTTTGTGGGTCGCCCGTTCAGTTGGCGCATGAATATGTGGCGCGGTGCATTTTTGAAGTTTTTTGGGAAAGTGAGAGCGCGGAATGTTTTCGAAATAACAGTTTTCAGGAAAGAATGCAGTTGTAAGTAGTAGAAACGTATACTGTGCTAAGAGAATAGAGGTGATTGGGTTGAAAATTAGATATACTAAAATGCGATCAAGCAGATATGGATTTCAAATTCTACGAAAAGAAAAAAATCAAAGAATATTCCAACCCACACACGGATCTCCATTCTTAGAAGAAGAAAGAGAAACCGCAGAAAAACTATAATATTGTATACGCATAATCTCACCTCGCGTCGCGTCAATTCTCAAAATTCCATTTACAATCCGAAAACAATCACACCGGCAGAAATTATTATTATCACTCCAGGTGCAATCGCCTTGAAGCGCCGCTCAAGGCTCGGCGGAAAATTAACGCGTATTACAACCCGCACGACTCTTCGACGAAAATTAGAACCGCGCGCGACATTGACCCAATGGCGAATCAGGAAGCGAGGAATAATTATCAGACTCATTACTCACGCGCATCATGCGCATATACGCACATCCCGTTAGTAGCTTTAACGCGCTCCAGATCGCCTGTTTCTTTTCGAAAAGCCTGAAGTGCAATTAAGTATATGGCTTTCTAGCGCGGCTCGAAGAAGAAGAAGGAGCGAACGGCGCTTTCGACATTTGCGCGTGCACGAGAAAGTTTGATGATTTATCGGTGGTTTTTGGAGGAGATGCCTGCCGGTGGCCTTTTGTTTCGTATGAATGGGTACGAAAGATCGGTTTTGTAATGGATTTTTTTGCTTACTGGTTGTTTATGCGAGGGTTAATGTTTATGAAGATATACCAATTTGGAGACTTTCAGAAATTACTTTTAAAAAAATCTTTTGCAAATAATGTTTCAAGTGTATAGGCGAAGATGATAATTACTCTAAAATAACGGTCTGACAATTAAATAAATGCATTCTACATCAACTACGACAGTTTCACCATCATAACTCCACAGGTCGTCATTCCCATCTATACAACCCAATCACCCATTTTCTTTCCCCCTTTTTTTTCTGCAATCCTATAGTCGCGCTTAGCATCGAATATCTTCATTTCTTAGCGGCGATTTCCCAATCGTAAAACGCTTCAACCCAGTTCCACACTTCGATCCTCTCCCCGCGGCGATCGTTAAATATATCCCGAGAACGAAAACTTCGCGCGGCGCGGCGTCGTTTTTATTGCCCCGCGCGGACAAACGGAGTGGAAAAAAGCTGACCCCGTTCGCCGCTGAGTGTGTATATAAGTATGAAGATGAAGAGAGCGACAGCAACAAAAAAAAAAATGAGCGACACGAGGCGAAAGTCACGGGGCCGTAAAATGCGCAGAAAAGCGCGTCTCTGGCGTATCGCGCGTGGGACGGTGACGAAACGTGACGCTGTATTATGGTACAATAATTGTGTTGGTTTTCGAGGTTTCAGAGCATTGTAATTATACGTGTGTGTGAGTAAATCAAAGTGGTATAACTAATCGACGATGTAATTTAAAGCGAGGGTATGGTATGTAATTGAGGGTAATTGTGGAAAAGGGAGCAATGCCTTTCGCGTGATTTTACTGTTATTACGGTACGACGTGTCTTTGCCTACTTATCTGCTCTATCTATGTATATATAAAGGTATATAATGTTTGCAGAATGATACGGCGTTTCCGACTCGTTTCTCAATCTTCTGTCAATTTTTTTTTGTTCCAGCAGGTTATTATAATGCCTGATTTTACGAGCGGTCGAATAGGTATTGTCTGCTGTAGGTATATAAATAATAAAGATAAGGTAAACAGTGAAAAAATTAATAGGTAATTGTATGTTGTGAATCGTTAATTAGAATTCAATAGTCTTAAAACAATCATCGCAAACGTTAAACCGACAGTAAATTACCCAAGAATAAATGGGGAAATATATAATTTCCTTCGTTTAAGAGCTCGACGTGTATGTTTACAGGAAGTGACATAGTATAAGAATTTTTCCTGCAGAAGGTATAAATTTTCCATCTACTTTGTATTACAAATATACACTTCTATTAGCTATTAGTTTTTTCCAATACAGTGCGACATTTCATATCATTAAAACAACACAGTATTGAATATTAAATAACCTATTCGTTCTCTGTCGATTCCTCGTATAATATTTTTGTATATATCTTGTATTATGCAATCAAGAGATGTGTTCTTTAGAAAAGCAAAAAACATCAATATTTTTATTCATCTACGGTCATAAAACTCGCTTAATTATCCCCTAAAAACATTCTGCCCCCCAGGGCTGCAAGCTAGGACCGCGGCAGCAGATAAACCAGGCGACGTCGTACCTGGACCTGTCGCCTCTGTACGGCAGCTCGGAGGACCGGGCGCGCGTGTTGCGCTCGGGTCAGGGCGGCCTGCTCAACACGCAGCGCAAGAATCTGCCGATGCCCTCGCACGACTCGCGCAGCTGTCGCCTCGAGAGCCGCGCCTTTCCCTGCTTCTTCAGCGGCGACTCCAGGGTCAACGAGCATCCCGGCCTCGCGCTCATGCACTTGCTGTTCCTCAGGTCAGATTATATACTCTTCGCTCTCTTGATTTGAGTGCGTGATATAATTAATACTGGTAATAGAATGCATATTCCTATGATCCCTATGATAATGTATTAAATTTGTAACTATATTAAATAAATATATAAATCGTACTTTTAAATAAGATAAATCGTTTTCTATATCCGTAACAGAGTTCATTATTTGTTCAGTTGTACATTTATTTATTTATTCGTTTATTTATTTGATACTCCAGAATACAGTAGTTTTTAGAAACTATTTGATCAAATGTTGATGTGATCGTAGCCGTTGTTTCTATTATTTAAAAAAATCAAAAATAACTACAATAAGAGACACAGTCCCTTATCTCTTATAGCTTGCGGTTTTGCTTGCGTAATTGATTACGCCACCTAGTGGCCAAAAACAAACTATTTTTCTTTTTATTGTATCTGCAAGGAAAAAATTATGATAAATCCTATATGAAAAATTACAAAATCTGCAACTAATCTTAATTAAATGCATATACTAGCTAATAATTTTTAGATTAATACAATATAAATATAATAATACACATACATAACTATATAATATTAATACTTTGATTTTAAAGATTCGTTATGGATTCTTACTCAATAACGGCATCGACTTCCAATTTATCCTTACCTAACATTTATAAACAAAATCGAACGAACTTTTAGGGAGCACAACCGCTTAGCGGAGGATTTGCAGCACATCAATCCGCACTGGGATGACGAGCGTCTTTACCAGGAGGCGCGGCGGATCAACGTCGCCGAGATGCAGCACGTGACCTACGGCGAGTTCCTGCCCGTCGTCCTCGGCGAGGCGGCGCTCGACGAGTAAGTCGCCTGCATATATTTAAGCACGAGGAAACACGACATTATACAGACGACTATAACGTACATATGTAACGCACGCGCTCAACTTTCACCGCGCGCGATCAACGTTAGGGTCGCGCGCACGCGTATGTACATGTATGCGACGATTACATAAAATTATTTTATAACCGTTTGAACTCCGGCGAGCAGAAACGAAAAACGCTAGCATTCGAATTTGTCGGCAGCGTGTAAGCAAGTTTGAGAGATTGGATTTGAGGTGTTTATAGAGGTAAATGAGTTTCGTACGTAAATATTGGGTATATCATGCAGAGCAAGATATATGTCGGTAGCAAACGGAAAAATGATCTTAATTTTGTTGGCAAAATTAATTTATCTCGGTAGAAACATGAAAACCGAAGGCAAACCGTTATTGTGTGAAAGATAAACATTTTTTTATTTGAATTTATATATCTCGTAAATAGTTGCTATTCGACCGGTTATAGGAATTCTTAATTTATCACTGGTAACAAATTGCAAGCCTATTTGGAAGTACGTGACAAAATGTTTTACTTTTATCTGAAATATTCCATCTCTGATAAACAAACAAATTATTCAACTTTAACCTTGATAACAAAAAACTTACTTTGAAAATCAATATACAAATAAATTGGCTCTTCTCTTTCAATTCTATCAACTTTTAAATTGCCGCAAATTTATTTGTAAAATCTTGTTTTTTGAAACTCTCAAAGACTTTTTTCTCATTATAAAACTTCTAAAAAAAAATCTAAAAAAGATCGACGACAGTTACGTAATCATCACAAAACAGCAAAAAAAAATCTATTCATTTATATACAATCGCTTTATCTTTACATTATTTATCCTATCTTTCATCGGAACAGCTACGACCTGCGGCTACAGCACCGGGGCTACTTCACGGGCTACGACTCGCGGGTGGACGCGACGATGGACAACGCGGCGGCCTCCGCGGGCCTCTTCTTCGTCGCCGCCCTGACCCCGAAGACGCTCGACCTCGTCGACACGCAGAGCGAGCAGAAGTCCGGCGAGAGATCTCTGCTGTCCGCGTTCTACGCGCCGCAGGAACTCTACGAGGCCGGGGCCGTCGATAGGCTCATCGCTGGCGCTACCGGTAAGATATTACATTTCTCTGATTTTGTAGTCAAGTTTTATATAATTTAAATGTAGCTTTCGTGTACAGGTAGTTGTTTGAAATAATCATTTGAAGACGGGTGCAATTCGATAAAATTATCGTTAATTTGGAAATACGTGTCAAGGAAAAATTGAAATTTACGATCTGAAGTGTAAAATTAAGTCTTGATTCGAAATTCGAATTGAAGTCTGACTGTGTAGTTATTAAACAAGGATCACTTTTAAATATATAATTTTGATTTAGTGCCTCTATAAAAACTGATGCATTTTAGATAAAAATTAAAATTGAAAAAAAATCTTATTCAGCGAATACTTCCGTAGGGCAATATGTTTAACGATTATTCATGTTTTAAAATTAGAAAAAAATTCTCAATGCAAAGCGGATTTTACGACGAAATGTTAATGGAATTTCGTTTGTTGCGTTTCGATATTATGAAAAGAAAAGTCCGAGCGCTCGCATTGTAGTAATTTTATAGAACAATAATACAATCACTTTATTGAATGTGTAATTCCCATCGATATTTTATTGTAACGCACCATTTTTTTATTTACGTTTGAACTATTAATTATTAACAATTCGAACTTTTTGCAAATATATTTATTAGCTTATACAGGACCTAATGATTACAAAGTTCGTTCCGTCTGATTTTCAATGACACAGTTCGAAAATCAATCGAATTAGTTTAGACTTCAGTTTAAACCAGAACAAAATTACAAAAAAAAATATATATCTAACGCCCCATCTGAATTATCTCTCAGCCGGCCACTCGCGCAAACCTCTACCGCCGAGCCTGAACGAGGTCCTCGTCGAGCGCTACTTCCACGACGGCAAGTCGCGCGAGGCTCCGGTCGACTACGCCGCGCAGATAATCCAGCAGGGCCGCGATCACGGATTGCCGCCGTACGTCGAGTGGCGCGGTACCTGCAATCTGCCCGAGGTGACGAGCTTCAAGGACCTCGAGGGCACTGTTGCTAGGGACGTCATCGATCGGTTGCAGGGAGTCTACAGGTGGGTCATAAATGTTTTCTTCATTGCTGTCTGATTCGGTGGAAACCTGGTAATCAGGTGGAAGCATTTTTAAGAAAAGTCAATATGTAACAGTAATACAATGCACCTAATAGTATTACTATAGTAGTTGAGATATTAGTCAACTGTAAATGCCAAAATTTACTTTAAATTAGTACATTATTATCAAATAAAAGCAGAATCAATATTCTTCTCATAGCCATAAGTTAAATTCTTCCAAAAAGTTAAATCGAATATGATATTTTAATTATCTGAGAACCCAACTATACTTTACTATACTCATGCAATAACCTCAAGCATTAAAAGACTTTTATGAATAGTTTCTAGACCAAAAAACTCCAATTTCTTATGTACCTTCGATTCCGCAGAAAAGTGAACGAGATCGACCTGGTGACGGGCGCGCTATCGGAGGCCCCGATCGTCGGCTCAGTTCTAGGCCCCACGTTCACCTGCCTCCTGGGGAGGACCTTCCGAAACGGCCGGATAGGTAACTTCATCAATCTCACATATATACAAAAGCTTACGTTTTTACGCAATTGCGATGATTTATTGTCTGTCTAGGCGATCGGTACTGGTACGAGAATGGAAAGACACCCGGCGCGTTCACGGTGGAGCAGCTGCAGGAGATTCGCAAGACGACGATGGCGCGGATACTCTGCGACAACGGCGACAGGCTGAAGCGCATGCAGCCCAGGGCGTTCCTACTTAAAGATAGGTTCCTGTAAGTCCTTTTTTTCTTCTTTTTCATGCGTTCGCTGTTTCAAGTATATAAAGGAAAGGAAATCGATGGTCTTTATTTTTAGAAACAACATGGAAAACTGCTCCCTGTACAAGATCAACGACATGAACCTGCTGTTCTGGAAGGAGAAGCCGCTGGCCTCCTAAACCTCTTTCCTCGCTCCATGCCATCGGCCTGCATTTTCCTACATCCTGCCGGAACCGCGGTGCATTCTCCGAGAAAAGGGGGAAACAAAGAAGAAACGTTATGCTCACGTCGGAGAAGAGCAACTCGAATACTCAGTAGCGCTTAGGTTCGATTCTCGAACGCATATATAGTTTTTTTGTTGTTTGTTCTCCGTCCTCGCCCTCCGAGATTCTCTGTGTGTGTAAAGAGGCAGGAAGTTGCGCTGTCCAATTGCCGTCGTTTTTTCTCTCTCTTTTACTTCAGTCGTTGCGGCACGACGAGACAACAACGCGAGGATTTTTATCGCAATTAACGTGAAGTGTGTAGCTTAGTTCTAATGGAGTCTGCGTGGCTCTAATGGAATATATATATCGGATCGGGCCGAGAGAGTGTCGAAATCGCGAAGGTTCTTGTAGACTATCATAGTGTATTTCGTGAAATTATTTTTAGCGTTAAGCTGCGATACTTCGATCGGAGATGCGACGATGTGAGGTGTGCATGCATCCGACGAAATTCTCGAGACGCTATTGTATTAGAGTAATTTTATTTGTTTATTATTTAGTGGTTTGACGGCAATGTCCGCAGTAATTAATGTAAACAACACTGCCCGGAGTTATACAGTTCGAACATTGTTCTATGATAGCATCGAATCTTCACTTCTTATTTTAAAATAATGAAAAGAGTGCATTTTTGAGAAATAGAGAATTTTACGCACACATTATTATACTAGGGAAGAATTAGTATAAATATATATTTTTAATCGATTGTATGTGTATCTCGTAGACTCTATTGTTGAATCTTCTGTAAATAATCTAATAAATTGTTTGTTTTAAGGTTACGCCAAGGTATTTGTGATTTTTAATTACCATCAAGTTTTGTAAAGCAAAGTGAATTCTTGCAACATCCCAATATTAAAAAGAAATTATACAATTAATTTTGTACGTGGATGGGAAAAACATGCCATTAAATCACAATCGCAGGATTAAGAAACACTGTATCTTAATTCGCATTGAAGACTTCAGAAAAAAACTGAATAATATAGGCGCGGATAATGTTTGGAATTTTAAAAACGCTATGAAGGCCGTCAACCTAGTGCCAAAATTAACAATTGAAATAAGTTGTTGAATGGTTTTCTCATAATTTAATTTGTTTGCTCTGTTCAATCGCCTTTCTGCTTTTCAACGTGATGTAAGCGAATTTAATCCATACCCACTTACCAAACTTCTGATATTTATTAAGCTTCTTTATAGCAAAAAATGCGCTAAACAGTACATTTATTTAGAACGGTCCGATTATCCGAGGAATCAGAAATACCAAAATACCAAAATGTCTAATTGAAAAGTAGTTCTACGCTGTCTGGCAGCTCCTGCAAAAGAAAAAATCATTCAATGCCAAATCGCGAAAGCAAGGGGGCAAATTTGCATACAAACGCATTCCTCGAAAAACAATTATCGGAGAATTTCGGCGTCGCAATCGTGCGCGAAAGGAAGAAAAACAATGGGCCCGGCGCGCGCGTGCGAGTCCCCTTTTTGATCCGGCAATGATTGCGCAACGCGCAATGAGAGCCCGGATAAGGCTACACATATACCGCGGAGCGTGAAAGGTAAGTTTGAATTCCCCGCTTTTTACGAATATTAGGCATATTTCACGGCTAATAATGGTATGCGTTTGAGAATTTTAAGGGTAACGGCGATGCTGATATTAGCCGAGTTGCTGTGAGAAATAATTGGGTAAGCGTAGATTGAATTGCCATTTGAGAATAATAGCTTTTTTTGGCGATAGAATATGTAGCATTGCTCAAGGTGCTGACTGGACGAAGGTGTACAATTTGCTGTTATGTGAATTCATAATGAGTGAAAATTTAAGGCCACGATTGATATATTATGTTTGATTTTTCTTTATTATTTCGGTATTTAATTAGATCTATAGAATTTTCCTAAATGACATTATTTTTAATGAATCTATTTGTAAATTTTTCACTTTGGCAAATATGTGTGAAATATCTAAATGAAGAAAAAGATTATTTTGCCAAAACCGCAGTAAGTTACATACTGTAAATAACATATAACAACAAAACATTGTTAAATGTTTTTCTTAATACTTACCTTACTTCTTGACTCAACTTCACGATGAAACAGCAGACAAAATAACAACAAACTTAATATCGTAAACCAAAGAAAAAAGACATCTCTGTATTATTAACAAACTCATATTTATTAAAATACTAAAAAAAAACTCCAAGTAAATAAAAAATATTCTACGATACAAATAATAAATATCCAAATTCTCAATTAAATTAAAGTCGTATGTATAATAATAATGATAATAATAATAATAATAATAATAAAACAATACAAAAGAAACGTGGTCATTTTGCGTACAATAATATATGTATATGTATAGATATATAAATTTCTCTACTTCGTATACAAATCTTGACATCTTCTTACTTATACAAATACTACACAATAGATAACGAATAAAAAGATAACATTATACAAACTGAGATGTGTTAGAAAAAAAAAGAGAAAACGACAAATAATAGAGAGTTATATATAAGAAATCTTCGGTGGAGGGGTTGTGAAGAGGATGAAATGCGCCGACGAAAAACCTTTAATGCCTCATTTCGGGTTATTTTTTTTTTTTCATCGGCGCAAATTCGCGGATGGGATGGAAAGTCAGTATGTTAGTGATGGTAATAATAACTCGTCACACACTCGTCCATGTTGTTTTTTTTCCATGAAAGAATCGATCTATTTAATAGCATTTTGTTTCAAGAAAAAGGAAAAAAGTGACTCTTATAATTAATAACAAACACGTCTCAAATTACGAAGGAGGTTTTTTTTATCATCATTATCATCATCGTTATCGTATCATCACCCATTCGACAACACTGTTTATGCGCGCTCGCTTTATCTCTCACTCTCTCTCTCTTACACTTTCTCTCGTTCTCGCTCTCACTCTCCCTATTTTTTGTCATCGTCCGGTGATCCTCTGTGTACCTACGTGTAATATTTATGTGTAAATATTCGTCTCGGTGCTTCTTCACTGGACAAAAAACTCGCGTCTCAAGTCGGAAGCTATATTTTTACGTGTCTTCTGCCTGTCTTCACCTTAGACATTACCTTCTCTCTCTCTCTCTCTCTCTCTTACTCTCTCCCTCTCTCTCGCTCTCGGATTTTCTCATTATTTTTATACAAAATGCGAAAAAGGACCTTTAATCGGCGGTTTACAAGAGAAATATATATTTTTGTATATACTTATGTATATATGTATATGTATACGATTTGTCGTGTGTCTATCTGTGTCTGTGTCTGTGTCTGCGTGAACGTATGTATATGTCTCTCTCTCTCTCTCTCTCTCTCTCTTAAAAATGCCGACAGAGACTCGCGCGCATCCCTTAAAAATCCAAAAATTTATTTTCGCCCTCGCAAACGAACACTCGCTCTATATATCGTCATCGTCGTCATTGATTATTTTATTATTATTATTATTGTTGTTCTCCTACTCTTGAAAAGTACCATCAAAGTATGGAGAAAAAGTCGCGCGTGTTCGCTTAGACAGAACCAGTTTACAACGACGTGTACGCGTGTATGTGTGTATATCATGGGGTGTATACGAAAACTCGAGACAAGCCATCATACAAAATCCGCTGTCATCTTCATTTTTCGCCTTATTCTTTCTCTCCGTGCCTGTCTATGTGTGTGTGTATGTATGTGCGAAAAGGAAGAGGAAAAGGCAGTATATAATAAGGGGAGGGGCGTCGCTCCCTCGCAGGTTTATATCTTAAAGGAGAAGGGTGTAATTATAAGAGTAATCGTTTCGCTAAGGATTAATTCATATACAAAATAATTAGAAAAATGTACAAAAATCGATAAAAATAGTAGAGTAGTTACACAAATAGCAAAAATGACTTTTCGTTTGGGTAATAATCGTACAATAAACGTTGTAGACATTCTCTTTTCTACGTGTGGCCTGTATGCGTATGTGGTCTGTATGCACGTACATTTTTGAAACGCGTTTTGAAAAATGTTCGAGATCTCGGCTGGGATTTCGTACTTTTCTCGCCTCAACACTGCCATGTACATCCATCAACGTTACAGAGTAAACGTATACACAGAAAAGTAGCATGTTTATATAGTGTGATTTCATAGAAAAAAAAGTCCTGCTATCAACCTCCACCTTCTCGAAAGTACTCCACACGTGAATGTGTGCAAAAAAACACGCGAATTACCGCCAATGCCAACCTTCATTTTCGTATTTTCACGCATACGTCGTATCTCATGTAAAAGAGAAAGTGAAACAAGAGAGACTAAAACGTAGATAGAACAAAATGCACCTACGTTCGGGGGGTGGAGTGTCAAAACTATATATGTGTGTGTGTGTGTATGTGTACACGACTTCGTCCCTTTCTCTCAAGCCAGAGGAAACGCGCG
>JAPYZP010002480.1:0-13324 GCA_030522985.1 Torymus sinensis
TAAAACAAAGATTTAGATAAAACTATCATTGCTTAATAACTTGAATTAATTTTCAAAAATTATTTCGTTGGACTCCAACGATGCAAACTTCAAACCCATTGTTAATTCACATTTTTCAACGAATGAACGTACATGCTCCGTATTCTTTTACCATTATTGCTTTATAAAAAATATGCCATAAATATAATTAATTTAAAAGGTTTTACTACCTCCTTTTCACGTGACGAGTGAAATTATTATTGAATTACTTGATCTCGCGATAATTCTTAATAAAGTAGCAGCAGTCACCATAGACGAGGGCATTATTCTGTTATCGTATAAGAAACGCCAATAAATTTTTCCCCGTTGGAAAGAAATTGACCGCAAACTTAACTTTTCACCGGCTCGTCAATGTTGGCCGCACATATTGTTGTTCTATCACCGACTGAATTTGCGTGATCGCGTGCTAACTGGCGATCGGAACAACGCTTACCTCTGGCAAACGCGCGCTCGCTTGCGAAGTTGAACGAGTTCAACCTTAGTGTTCTACTGTTCTTCTGCACCAAGCCAAACTAGACTGCGTTTTGCGTGAGGCAATTTTATTAAGCGACTCGCCCTGAATGACTTTAATCCTCTAACCTTGTATTTATTCAGATTGCCGGAAAATTGATCACGGTTTGTAGTTAATACCCGAAGGTACGAAAGAGGGCACACTTTTTAGCAATTTATGTTTTCACGGAATCACAGTTGTACGCTTTTAAATGGTATTCGAAGTTATAAATTATCAAGTTATCGCAATGTAATTACAATTTATATTACAAATTTCATATTAAAAATATTATAAAGTATTTTCAAAGAAATTAATTCAAAATATACTTATAGATTACTTACATCTAGCAAATTTTTTGACGATAAATTATGGTAATATATAATGTTTGGACATATACAAATAAATATTTTATATATAATATTTCTTTTTTGTGTAATAAATGTTTTTAACAAATGACTTTAATAATTGAGAAATATGGTTTAAAATCCGTTATTTACAAAATTCTTTCTGTGAAATTGCAATCCTACCACCGTTAATGCAATTCAGAGTAAATTCATGTGAAACGGAATCTCTAATAAAAATGCAGCAGCTGTTTTCCAAGTGTTCCTTTGAAGTTTGTATCTTTATTTATGTTATATTTCGATGTATAATATTTGATTTATCTGCAATGATATCCTTTTCAAATGAAAATTTTGAAACGTATTAAAAAATTCCAATACTTTATAATTACATATACCACTTCGTAATTTTTAAATAAAATTCAAAGTTAATTTTAATAAATAAGAAAACATTACAAAATTTTATCCAAGAGTCTTTTATGATTCATGAAATATATTTGCATAAAAGAAATAGATTATTAATTAATAAAATAATAAAAATTAATGTATATACCTATAAGAATCTTTTTAATGTTCTCTATTAAATAATTTATTTTGTATAAGAATAAGAAATAAAATTATATATAAATAGGTATAAGTTTTTGTTTATTTGTGATAACATTTTCCTTGTCATAAATTTTAATAATTAGTAATATTGAAGCCTTAAAATGACAAGGAAGTGTAAACGGAACAACATTTGCATTCCTTATTTTTATACATTTTTTTTCACTAATTCGCGAATAATGCCTTCATACCTAGAGGTATTTCTACATGGAATAAACTCCTATACGAGTTAAAAAAGTGTGCGTGGATAATTAATATTTAGTAAAAAAATCAGCGAAAGAATATTTTTTTAATGTCGATGATTTGTAATATTATAAGTATTATACTATTTCTTAATTTCCATACTATTATATTATGTTATAAACGCCAATGTATCTTAGGCCGTAACGCCTGTTATTATTCCATTAAATAAATACCAAATACTAATTATTCTAATCACCTACTGTTTTTTATTTCACAACGAGAATAAAAATTAACAACGATCATCCTCAAAAAGTTAAAAACAAAATTCTAAAAAAAACCTCGATAAGCAAACCTGTAATAAAGTTCCGAAATTTGCTTAGATTATAATATCGTGTAACAGTACAATTCCAATTCCGTTTCTACGTGCTTACAACAGGCAATAGTACAAATAACCGAACAACCGCATAACCGAACATCTCCACGGCGCGCGACTCCTAACGTACCGCACGCCCGATAACACCCTATAATCCGCACGCAAAATGCCTGCAATAACGACTCCCGCAACGATAATTTCCCCGCCATTGATTCGCTCGGCTCTCCTACGCACCGCTACTCGCGCATACGCGCGTCAGCTAACTCACCGAGCGAGAAATTCTTGAATGAACGACGTCGTCGGCGGCGTAGGCGAGGAGAAGTAGCGGGAGGGGGGGGCACGCAGAGAACTACTTCATCGAATTACGTATCGCCGAGCTTGCATTTCCGGTCCGTCTCGCGTATAATTGCCGCGTCGTGCGATTCTCGCGCACCCCAGCGCTATAATACTCTATATATGCGCTGGCGCGTTCCATGCCCGTGCACACGTGAGCGGAGAACGCGCTGTTCCGCGCGTTCAGCCGGCTGAAACTGCGTTAATGGCGGAAATCGATGCTGGACGGCGAGACGACACACCGCAGCGGAGGATTTTCGCCTCTGTGTGTGTGTGTGTTTGCTCTTTGTCGGTTCTTTTTTTTTTGCGGAGCGCTGTATCCCCCCTGCACTCGCGTGGATTGAAAGGATCTTTAATGGCGCGTGAAATTCGCCGACGCTTTTAAAGTGATGGATGACTTTGTGAATGGAAATGTTATATTTTTACCTTTGATTGAAATTATTTGCAACGCTGTAAAAAGTGCCATATAAATCACATGCCGCCGTTAACCGCACATTAGCGAAACAACAACTTTCTCAACGCGATAATAAATTCACACATCAATATTTAATTCTTTTCGCCGCTGTCGTTTCAGAGTGATGAAAAACACACGCGCGTACACAAGACATATTTCATTTTTAATAAATAAAATGAAGTTAAATTTATTCAATGGCAATATTAGACCAATCAGGGAATGAATACAAAAATCTAAGAATGCTCATAGTTTCCAATTTGAGATTTATCGCCATCGCTTTTTATTAATAGATCAGTCATTCATATAAATAAAGAAGGAAAATCCTTTGAACTTTAATCTATTCTAAATCAAATATTGTTTTAAAAATGTATAGTTCTCCCAATATGGCACACTGAATTTTAAATGACTATAAAAATTGAACAATGTATATAGGTTCACATTTGGCGCTGGAGCATATTGGAAGACTTGACCCTAGACAGTTGTATAAATGATTATTACCCCGTGAATAAAATAAAGTAAAATGATATAGTTATTATTATAAAAATGTGCTTCTCAGAAATAGTTCATTATGAAAATATTTTTAAAAAGCTAATAATAAGCATGAGATAATTTTGCTTTCAAGAAAAATTATTATCACATTCTGATTAGAATTATGAGCTGCAGTGACCAAAGAGTGGTTGTAACAACTGCCATAAAAGTAAACTATCATTCGCGGTTTTCTATTCTTTTATACATTTCATAAATAACTCATGCGAATGATTTATGCAATTTTTTTCTTCCCAAGCTTTGCATTACAGAAACATTCATCCGGGAAAATATAACCCGAGTTTTTCGCGTGAGAGAAAGTCCGAAGGAAAATGCGAGTTGAATTAAGAAAAATGAGAAAGAACGGCAGTCCAAGTACAATCTGCCGTGTGGAAGCAACAGATTCGCGATAAAGCTTAATGACTTTTAAATATTTCCAGGCAAAGTAACCTACGTCGTTACACTTTTTTACTCACTTCAACATAAACGTCAACTTCTTTTTTTTTCACCATGGCATATGTCGCGCAAAGCATCTCTCTTTCTCACTACTGTTATTCGACTTCGAGGGACGGACGTAAGTTTAACTTTCTTCTCTCTTTTATAGCGAGAGTCGTCGAGTGTTTCGATATTCTCATATGTGAAGTGCTAGTTTTTCTTAGCAGAAGAAGAGCACCGAGCTCTTCTCGAGTTTTACAGCGTCCTTTAACTCTGCGATTGAGCTCTCGAGGAAACGAAAATCACACGGCGCAACGCAACGCTGCGCAACGCTTCACTTCTGCTACTGACCGCAAGAGGTGTACACTCGAGTGTCAATGGAAAGACACTCTGTTTTCGATTTGTAGCTCGGTTTGTTAAATGTGTTTTAAGTACTCTCGATTTAGTTTGGTATTTGAGCGTGTTTTTCACTTTTTTAAAATGTCTTTTTTTATATGTACACGTATTTTGCGGGACATAAAGTACTTTATATGTCCCGCATTTTAAGAATATAGTAACATTGTCTAAATTTTGATTTTTATACTAAATTTGGTTAAAACTAAGAAAATTAAGAAGATGGAAATAAAGTACTATATGTAACACGGGAATAAAGTCGATCATTCCCTTCGCTTCGCTCGCTCCGGTCGGTGAACTCACCCGCGGGAATAATCTGCGAGTTTTACACATTCAAAATCAATACGTACGCTACAATTGTGCGTGATTCTTTCTGCTATATAATAACGCGTAGACGTTTGTCCCAATCGAACTAGTAATAAAAGTAAATGAGCCATTCAGCGTCTCCGTAAAACTGTAGGTGTCAACGCGCATATCGAATGCGCATTCATTCATCGCGCAATACAATCCGCGCTGCATAAACTGCTCGATACCTCGACGTGTATCTTTCCCATAAGTGTGTCAATGTCATACGCGCGTGCGCGCAGTATACGCGAGAAAGGGAGAGAAATTTCTCTCTTGAGATACCCAATAAAACGCGCGGGAGTGCGCGAAGACGTCAAATATTTGGACAGCCCATGAAAACGTCAGTTTCAATCATTGCCCTCGCGCGCGAGTTTGTGTTTATACGATCGTACTCGCGCGCGCGTGGAAGAGCATAAATAGGAGACGAGAGAAAGGCACGCGCGCGCTCCTCTCGTAGATTTGTATGGTTATAGTATAGCAGCGTAACTGTCACGCCGGACGTAGGATGGCGCAAAAAAGGACGCGCGTGTATGGTAGTACGTAGTGCTTGTATAGGCGTTCGAGTGCCCGGGCGCAAAGACGGACGTGACGGCTGCTGGGTCGCTATTGTTACATTTATTGAAATCTACGTTTTGATGCCTTGAAGAAGGATGTCGTTAAGCATTCATGTGGAAATAAGAATTTTCATTTGAAAAATATTCCGACGATATTCAAAATCAATGAGTGACATTCAAAGAAGAACGTAAAATTAGCATAAGTGACGGATTTCGAATTTGATATGTTAAAATAGTTTGAAAGATATTTATGAAAAAAAAATTTAATTAAATAAAGTCCACCTAATCAATGCAAAAGCCGAAGGGCAGAAAGAAGAAAGAGAATAAGAATCAGAAACAACAGCAGTAAAACTAATACATGGAGAAAAATATAGGAAAAATGACCATGTCTGATTGAAAAATGGGACAAACTCGAATTATCATATCATAAAATTGCCATAATATGATGGAAATTTTTCCTATAATATTGTGAAAATTACTATAAATTTATGGAAATTTTGACCAGAAATGATGGCAATTTCGCTAATGATTTGAGTCTGTCTGACTTTTACAATCAGACATGACAATTTTTATTACAACATTTTTGTATACAAAAGCGATAACTTACATATCTCTGCGTGTGAAACAATGACAGGCGTTTACAAAAGAAACTGCATCATCGACGGATAACAATACACTGTCCAATATTATTATGCTTAACCCTTACAATTTACCGAACTCCACTAAATCACCGGGAAACCATAAATTATCAATTAATTGATTCCGCCAGATTCATGTATTGCCTCAGCGCGCGGCTAAACAGAGATTAATCCCGCAATGACGTTGCGCAACATATAAGCTATTAATATTTACAGTCAGCGTCTATACTCCGGGCACGCTTGCAATAATTCATCGCGCTATAGATGGTATAGAGCGTGGATATGCATTATTATTACAGGCATTCGGCGCAAGTTAAATAAGGGCGCGTTACGCGCTCTCTCTCTCTCTCGGCAATTACATGTTCAAAAGCGATTTCTCCCTCCTTTCCCCGACATTCATAGTTGCTGCTTTGAGAGTGGATGCAACGCAACACAAGGAATTGCCGCGGCGATTAATGTTTTATTTGCTCGCTTATATATACACACTCGCTAGTTAAAGCGCGTTTCGTTCGTCGTCTTCGGGCGCGCGAGCTCGTCGTTTCCAATCGCCGAGCGAAATAAGTCACGAGAGCCTCTGCCGTCGAGGCGTTCGTTTTCTCTTTTTCTCCATGCCAAATTCGGAGTAAACGTCGTGCTTAATTTGATAGCATTACACTCTGTGTGTGCACCTTCTCTCTCTCTTTGCCTTCGCTCTCTTTGAAGCCAGTTCTCAAGTAAATAAGCACTTTTTAAATTTACGTACTTTTAATGAGTTTTCGCTTTTTTTCGCAAAAATAATCGGTTTCAAATTAGCGGAGTTATTTACGAAAATCTCGAAATTTAAGAGTCGTTATTAACGGCTATAAACGGTATACACTGAATAAATATTTACTCGGTTCTTTTTTTCAACTGTTTGTAGTAATTTTTCTTCATAATTTTGACAGTTAAATGCATTCTAGATAATTTATACACCAGCTGATTTAAAGTATTTGAAACGTTATAGATAAAACAAACATAAAATTAACTTAATTATGATATCCATTTTAATGTTATTGAAACCCAATCGACTAGCCAATTAAAAACGTTCGCAGTGTATCGAACACCTTTTGATTACTTGTCGCTCATTCCTCGCACTTCATTCGTTTCGCGATTTCAGATAAGCGGAAAAAGCAGGTTGAACAAAGCCTACAACGTGTTTACGACAAAAATAAAATTCCTTTATGCCTCTGATAACCATAGTGCAGTTCGCGTTGCGTCCTTATGCAACATTGCCACGCTCGCTTTACGAGAGGCGATAATTTGAGAAGTAATCAGAAATAAAAACTTTATTACGCCCCCGCGTGTATGGCTTCGAGGAAAACTCGCGCGCGTTCCGCGCATGCAAACGACGCGCTGCGTGGCTAACGAAGAATCCTAGTCTCTTTCCTGCACTATGGGCAAAATCAGGCGGTGGTTCGCCTCCTCCCTCTTTCACGAGAGCGGCTCTTCAAAGCAGTACCCCCTCCCCCGTCCCCGCCTGGAACAACGCATCCTAAACCACCAACGGGCTAATGGAGCGAGGCAATCGCGTTAACAGCGAGCGTTTCAGTCATTAAGCTCGCGCCTTTGTCAGCGATCGCCGCTGCAACGTTCCGGTGAGTAGGTCGCTACTGCTGCTCCAGCTTCAGGTTTTGTCGAGCGAGCGTGCAGTGCAGCGTAACGGGATCGACGCGAAAATCTTTTCCATCGTTGTGGAACTTTCGGAGCTATATACGTATGCGCGCGCGCGGGAAGGCCGTATTGGTTTACAGTAGTAGTGTAGTGTGCGGCATGACGCGCGGGGGTTTTGTCTAATCACTACGAGCGCGGAGGTGCAGGTCGTTCGCAGAGGGAGGGGGAGAGAATTGTAACGAGAGGATGCCCGTGGACGAGCGTTTCGGTAAACGACTTTGATGGTTATACTGGCCGTTCGGCTGAAGTTGCGGTGGGGTAAAAAGGGACGATTTTTGAGGATCGTTTGCGGAGTTTCGTGTCAATGAAGTCGGGGGTAATAGGGAAAGGTGGTGAAAATGTTCGTTAGGGGTAATGATTAGTTTGGGAATGATAAGTGTGATACTGTTCTTGAAGGAGGATGAGGAATCTTCCGAATAAGTTCAATACCCTGTGCTTTTCTTTAAGTCATTAAGATAATATTAGTTTACTTTTTTATTTCTTTTGAATGTGATTTACATCGTTTTACACCATTGTTTGAAATTTAATGAGGTCTTGCAGAATAGCGAAGCTAAAACGAATGTTTATAGGGTTCTTCAAAAATTTATTCGATAAGTACAAGAACATCTGAAAACATTTTTACATTTTAAATAAGTTTTTTAAACTTTTCCCAAGAGGATGTTGTTTGAAAAGCGCCACTCTGAGTGATTTATGGAAATTCGACGTCCCTGGAAAGAAAACGGAATGGAAAGAGTGAAATGAATGGTAAATTTCAGTTTAAGTCGTCAGACTTTTTTGATAGAGAATTGAGAAATTTAAATGAAATTTAAATATGTCACATTCGGTATGTAAAGTGACGTAGTTATAATAGATTCAATATTCTATTCTTATAAATTTTTTACTCGAAAAATCCTTTAATGAATTTTCATGTCATTCGGGTGTGCAGCATTCACAAGCTCAAATTGGACACGCCGCCGGATTGACTTTGATTCGTTATGATGGGAATTAAAGTTCGCGTGTCTTTTTTTTTCAACGACAAAAAAAAGAAAAAAGTTTTTTTTTCTAATTTAGGACGGATATTTGATTGCACTTACTTTTATTTCAATAATATTGTCTAAATTTTAAAAACAATAATAAAAGATTTACGTTTAAATTTTGTAACGTACGGTTCCTCCATTATGGCCTAGCGCCTAACATAGACATTCGTGATATTTCAGAATACGCGGCCCTATTCTTTCGCAATAGGTTCATTAGATGTCTTTCGAGTCCAAATGAGTTTTTATGTGTTATTGTAGCCATTGGATGAATTTTCGAATTAGGAGAACCAATTGTTTGTTTCGAACAGGTCAACAGTTTTCAAACAGACAATATCGAATGAGCGCAGTTTGTTAAGGGCGAATGATATCAGCTATCATTATACATAAGTATTATTCTAGTATCCGTAAAAAACGTTTTGTATCCATTTATATTTTGATTAAAATACATTTTGATGTATTATATTTTATTGCTAAAATAGCATTGTTTATGAATTTACCTATATTTATTGTAGTATTTATAGTAGAAAACTCATTTTTATAGTGATATTTACATAAAATCTTTGTATTTATGCATTCACTGATATCTTGTAATCTTTGTATTTATGATTTTCTATTGCCTTTTTATAGATAAAAAAAAACATAAATGGACAATCATACAATAGAAAGAAGATTTATTATTTTCTCAAATCAAATAAAAATGTTTGAATAAACTGAAATGTATATCTTCTAAAGATTTTCTACGGCTTTTAAAAGTGGTTCATATTTATGAACCCATTTTTCAAAATTACGAAATTTCCCTTCTCTTTTCGTTTTTAGGTGATATTATTTTATTATTTATGTAATCACTTAAAAACTTTAAAATATAATTTTTAACATGTTTTCTGTAAATTGATCACTCCGAAACCTTAAAATAATATTTTGTTTAATTTTGGATGGAGCTTCTACCCTATGTGATTGTTCTTTATAAAAATCTTCGAAATCTCTTCGACAACTTCCAACTTCCCTGATCTTTATATCCAACGGCTGACATACTGTACTACTGTACACACATACGATCGCGTCCGACAATCGCGAATCGCGAAAAACTCGCGGCGCCGCGCAGCGGTACCCTTACGGGAACCGTTAATCCTTCGACCTTCCCCTTCTCCCCTCGTCTCTCTCTCTCTCACTTGCTATCTCTCGGAAAAGAGGCGCAGATTTATATACGCGCGCTCTTCCATTTGCGCGTCCCGAATGCATTACAGCGGTCGCGCGCATGACCGCTGTATAGTTTAACGGGCGACGCTTACACCGCACTCTGCGGAGGCTCCGACGACGACGACAAACGCGATTGACGCGGGGGGCGGCGGCGGCGCTCGCTTGCTCGCTCGGCCGCATATGGTAATTGCGACTATTACGCGACGTACATGTGTGCGGGTGGATGCGTCGGGCGAAACTGCCGGTCTCGGTGGGTCGTTACGCTCTAACGGCGTTTCTGATTTTCTTCTCTGTTGAGTCCGTGATTCCGCGAGGCGCGCCGCCGCCCGAGGGATTGTTGAGGGAATTCTTTTCGCTTAATTTCGAGGGTTGTTGGCTCTTTCAGGGCTTTTGCCTGCTGCTTGATGATGATTGGATTGTTTGTCATTTACTTTATTTCTGGATAAAAAGGACATTATGGCGAATTCTTTTATTATTGTAGGCAGTACATTTATTGGAGAGGTAGTAAAAGTCGGGAACAGTGGTGCTTTTATGAAAACAAACAGATGGTAATTTGTAAAATACTTGCTATTTGATATTTAATTTGTACTTGTGATTTTTCTGAAACTCGTAGAGAAAGCTTGATTTATTGTCCTTAGTACATGCTTCAAAATCCAACATCCAAAGTGGTATTCAAAAGAAATATTTGACTTGAAAGTTGCTGCGGCAATATAGGATCCCTATGCCGAGTCCGATGTAGCTCCACATTTTTACGAATTCGGAAGCGAGTTTTTTCAATCATTTTGTAAAAAGGTAACATGTAACACTTCAGGGTATTAGAAATCTTTTGGTAGATTTTCCGAGATGTATCAACATAAAGGAAGACTTCCATGTTATTAGTATATCTATAGAGATGTACCGTGGAAGTAGAATATTTATTTCAAATATCTTATTGGTACTGTCTTTTTTGTATATTCATATTTTTATTATTTTTTGGGTCAAGCATGCAAACTATCAAAGGGTTTACATCATAAATAATATTTTATTATCAGAATTTTTGCATTATCGAAGAAGTTGAGCACCACTGCTCTTGGAGTACATCAAACTTTTGGCATAAGTTACGCAAGAGTATCATATCACAATGCACTTGTATAACCATAGTAAAGTGTACAATAAAATAATATGAAATTTAATGTACTCCTGTATAAAATTTTCTAAATTTACATTAATTCAACTTTTGCATATTAAACTTTAATAATGGTATAAAGCTATATTTTATTTAAAATTTGTTTCCATTGTATATATGGGCATTAAATATAACCAAAACTTTTTTTACCGTGTATAAAATTAGCTCTCCACACAAGCTTAATGTTTCGCCGCAGCTTACGTTACGTGATTATAAATTGATCGAAGAGTATGTCATCGCTCACACTTTGTCGATAAAATATGCAAACACCGGAATATGATATGTACAAGCCATACCACACGAGATATGTATCAAATTTTAACATAAACTATAAAATATGTAACATCTCCTCGCTAGTTTTCAAATACTCGTATAATATATGAGTCTTAATAAATTTAAAACTTCGCGTGTATAAGAATGGAATACGATATTCTTTTTCATGAAAGTCGTTTGAAACCGCTCTAGCAGCCAAAGCAAAAAAACCCCGTTAGAAGTATATAAGCCCGCGCGTGTAAAACGCCCTTTATTGCGAGAAATATACCATCTGATAAATGACACGATTATAGCTCGAAAATCAAATGTAAATCACCATTCCAAAAAAAAACACACACCATTTGAACTCTCCCCGTGGTAACTTTGCCGCGCGCAAGAACCGCCATAACGCTCGGTCCGTCCAAACTATACAAAACCTCCATGCTCATACCCGCGGACATCCATCAGCCCTCCCCTTCCCCAACCCACTCGCACACTCCTCAGAACGAATTCCGTTTAATCAACTGAATTTCCCTCGCACCCTCTCCCACCCATCCATTCAAACTTCCGCACACGCGCGCACTCACGTCCAGTCGCGTCGAAAACTCATAATCGAATTCAATCAACAGTAAACTCCCTTATCCCTGCTGCTGCTGCAGCAGTAGCAGTAGTATAGCACGAGTGGAGCACTGCTATATAGCACCCGAATATCTCTTACGCGCGTTTGATGAGCTCGCGGGAGAGCCGTAAATTATATCCCTCTCGCGTCTATCTATCGGGTATTCCGAATAAACGCGTTACGCTGCGAGCAAGAGGAGCGAGGAATGATCGTTCGCGAACGCGGGGACCATCACTTCCGAGCGTGCTCCATTTTCGTGACCCGATTCGTCCGTCGCGCGATGCAAAAGAGCTCACATCGCGGAGAGTGAGGTTGTAGTGGAGCGCACCGCGCACAACGGCGCGACTATCGGGTATATCGCGAGCCTCCCCCCGCGCTCGTATCATTCAGGCGGGCTATTGTTCGAGAGATTTTCACTTTTAATTTTTGGCCGCCGCCTCGCGTTGCCGTAGAGGGCCGATTGGATTTATATTTTTCATTTTTTTTTTTTCGAATATATGACGCTGGTGTTTTACGTTCGGGACATTTTATCCCTGCTGCCGCTGCTGCTTTATATCGATTATTGATTTTTGATATTTATTAATGAATTCAATTAACTGGCATAAAGTAAAATGAATTGTAAATTTTTGTGTTTCAGGTGAGTTTGAAACGCCCTACACCGCATATATTTCTATAAGGCATATGTAAGTATTAGATAAGCTTGAAATTGTATATTTTTATATGCGAAAATTAACAAGAGCAGTTAAAAAAAGATTGCAAAGTATCGTTAATTACGTCATTGGTATTTAGAAAACAGAAGCACTACTAAGCAATATGATTTTTAATATCCAATAATGCAAGAGTAAAAGAAAAACTTGAACGAATATTTCCTGGAGTATACAAGCCTCGCGATAACCGTGTATCGAACGATTACTTTTTTGCCTCAGCGAACTCTGTAATCAAGCTTTAACATCGTTAAGTGTATCCCCACAACAATGCTGTAATCACCCAACAATGGTGGCGTTCGGAAGCATTAACCAATACCGCCGCCACTATAACCCCACCCCCGGCCTCAAGCGTATCATCACAAGGTCCCTAATCATACACAGCGAAACAATAGCCCTTAATCGAACACCTGCACCTCCAGCGGCCCAAAAACACAAGCAGTGCTCGCGCAGAAAAAGAGTCAATCGAAATAATCCAACAAGTGGTTCGCTCAGTGCGCGACGCGCGCGTATATATATCAGGCGCGCGGAGCCTGCTGTTTCACGCGCGTCGCGCGTGTGGTGTCAAAGACTCTCCCCGCTCGCGCCATTACTCTCGCGTTACAATCGCGATAATGAGCGGGGAGGGCGGCTGTAGCGGCTTTACGGTTCCATTCCGCAGTCACGCGCGCGCGCATAGTACCTACCGCGTATACCCTACGTATGTATGCACATACGCGGTGCAGAGTTATCGCCCGTAGCCGCGGGATTCGCGAGCGCATATACTGCGTTCGTATGTGCAGGAGGGCATTTTTCATCCGAGTAGTAGTCTATTGGATTAATGAGTTTGCGCTGTCTATAACTGGCGAACGGAAGTGCGTTGGCTACTGTCTGCGTTGAATGTTTTTATAACGATAATAAATCGCGCGGGATACGGGGACGCGACTGACGAAACGTTTTCGTTTTTCGTTTTTTCATTATGTGCGACGGCCTGCGGGGT
>JAPYZP010002481.1:0-13324 GCA_030522985.1 Torymus sinensis
GCTACCAAATCCAATTTTTTTCAGATTTTTTACAGCCAAATTGGCTTGAAGCGGATATTTAGTGGGTTTTTTAGGTGTTTCAACACACTGTGCGGCGGCAGCAGCAAACTTTGCGATTCGTCGCAAAAAGCTCGCGCGGAACTTGCAATGGCTCTTTGACAGGTATTATGCGCCGGCTGCCGCTGGTCGACCTGCTTCTTCTTTATACGCCCGCACCTATACACACACACACACACTCAGGGCGCGCGACTGTAAAGCCTACGGCTTGCGCGCATATATAAATATAAAGGGGCGTAAACTGGAGACGGCGATAAAGCCAATGAAATAATTCAGGGCGTAATTAAAGATGACGGCGAGAAGCGGGGGGAGCGTGGCGGTAGCGGTGGCTTTTGACAGTCATCGTCTTGCGCAACGCGCTCGCGTAAATTCTGCGTTTAATTAAGACGGTCTATGAATAACGCGCTCGTTGCGCTCCGCGTCATATGTTTAGCGCGAATTTTGGCGGCCCTCGCTCGCTTTCTCGCTAGCGCGCCTGATTTACGCGCCCAAGCGTGCGGATCGAACGCTCGGGAGGGTCGACGATTTGTCGGACTGAGGTGGGAGCAAATAACGCGCCATGGCAAATGTTTTTCATCAGTCCTGGCTGCGTCTAAGATCCTCCAGTCAACTGCCTTCCCGTGAGTGAAGGCTCCCTCTAATCTGTTGCTATTACTTTTAGTGGACTTCTACATATAGCTTTGCACGACCATCAATCTGTTCATAATTGTTGTACAGAAGTTATTGTGTTAAGGGGATACGATACGCAATTGTTGTAAATATGTACTTTTTAACGATACAATACTAATTTAAAGATATAAATTATCCTTCTGTAAAGTTTCATGTCAATATTCTAAAATATGTAAGAATATAATTGCAACAAAAGTTTTCACTATTGTTTTAATGCCATTAATAAATGTTTTAGAATAGTAACTTAAAACTTTTTAGGAGACTATTTTTGTAGTATCCTTATATATGGTTAAAAAACTATGTGCAATTAGCTCAATTCGTAACCATTGTGGGTCACAATTTCCCTAAGAATAATACTTGTTTTTAAATATTTAATTCTGTTATGGACAGGATCAACATAACAATAAATGAATTTGTAGCAAAATAGTTCGCTCGTTTTGAAAATTTTAATCTTAGAATAAAATAGAAAAAAATATCATCAATTTAGTCACGTATTAAATTCATATACAACTCCCATCTATATCGAGTAGGATGTCCGAATTGGTATACTTTATCAACATTATCAAAAGCAATTAAAACGTTTCATAAATAACACGGTTCGTGTCTGCTCTGAAAATTAGTGTGTGAATCGAAGTATTGGAGAAAATACTCTCTTTCAAAACGAGAGAATAGTACTTAATTAGATCTGCCAATAAGCGGTCTACGTAATTTGGCCAATATAGTTCAAAAATATCGTCCGGTTCAATCACACATTTTCGGAGATTATACATTCGCTCTCACTCTTTAATTAGTAGACGGCAGTTATCATGAAATTCTTAATTAAAGCTCTCACAAGCTCATCAGTGGTACAATTTACCATTATACAATATTTTTGAGTTGACTTGATTAGTTTCGTAAGTTAATGAAATATTTCTAGTTTCTACTGCTATCCACTCGATTCGACACACTTCTTCAGTTCTTCGCTACGAGAAAACATTCTACACAGTAACACCATTTCCCCGCCGCTTCTTATTTTCCTATTCGCGTACACGACTCCGTGCAAAAAACATTTAATCAACCCCTCAATCAGCAGAGGCTACGGACACGTCGAAAAAAGCGGCCGGATCCCGTCGCAAATACGCGCTGTACATACACTATACGTACACGCAAACACGCAGAGTTCGGTCGTTCCTCGAGGCGAACTAAATCGAAAGCGCACCGCGTATATGACAAAAAAGCGGGCCGTCTCTCTCTCTCTCTCTCCCTCTCGTGCGCTAGCAAGGAGGATTTAGTGCTTTAATAAACCTCCCGAACTCGGATACAGAGCGATAATTCTTTCTCTCCACCCCGCTCACTCCATCTCTCCCCTCCGTTCACGCGAGCGCTGTTTTCTCCGCCCCCGCTCACTTACGCGAATTACAGCTTTTTTCAGCGCCGTCTCGCAAATTAAAGTGCAATTAATAATTCTTCCCGTCTAAGTGCGCGGTGCTAGCTGTCTTTTCTCGACACGAGCTGTCGCGCGATTTATTGGGAGGTTCTGTCGCGCATCTATCTCTTTAATTCTGTCTCGCGCTAAACGCGCCAACTCGGGAGTGAAACACGCATCGCTGCGCAGAAAATTATTCATATTACACGGAGTGCTTTTTATTTTGAGGTAGCGAGATATTTTTTTCTAGCAAGCGCGTTTTGCCAGTTAAAAATGACACTCTTTTCTCGCCTCTCCAGGCGGACGGGGGAGAGTTTTAGCGCTCGCTCTTTCGTACGCCGAGGTAAATTAACGATTGCTTTACGACGTCATTAGGAGGTACTTTAGCACAGGCGAATATCGTACCTTAATTTCTTGTTTATTTTGTCGACAGTCTCGTTGAAATTGTTTCAAAATAATAACTTTTAAAATTTTCATAAATTTCAATTTTTTAAATTCTTGTTTCTGTGCTTTTAATAACTATTGCGATTATGTATCACTCTATTTTTATAACAATTAACTCCGGTCAGTTATTTTTAATTAAAATAAATAGAACCTGTTGAATTCACGAATACCCAATGATATTCAAAAGTGAAATTTCTTCATTAAAATTATATACGTAATATATGTGTACTGATTTTTTAACGAATTTTATCATTAAAATACAGCCAAGTGTCAGTACAGAACATATATCATTATTATATTTATCATAATTTCGATTTATATCATTATAAATGTATAAAATTAACCAAAAATTTAGCATTAAGTGTCCCGCGTATAGTTCATTTATTATCTTGAAAATTATAAATAGCTCGAATTACTCCGGCGCTGCTGTTAGTTTAACATATCCGAGGGTCAGCAGCGGCTCAATTAATCTGTCAGTCCTTGTAGATTTCCGTCACTCTCACTCTCTTCCTCTGGTTCTCATTCTCAGGCACGCACACAACAATCGCACGCACACACGTGTGTTTCGTTATTGCCGCGTGTGCGTGGCACGGTGAGGGACTGTTTGCACTCCCGCGGTCTGAGGGGTGAAGTGTGCGTCCTTTTTTTGTAACGCAAAGTGCGGTTTGACGAGCGCTAGGTAGAGTTGGATAGTCAATGGAGCTTGTGAACCCGATGTTTATTCTTTGTTGGCTTGGAGTTTGAAATCGAGTTTACCATCAATTAATCAAGCTCTTCATGCTTTGTCGAGTAGCACAATACCGATATTATAATACATATTTTTCTATCGCCTGGCTCTTCATTTTTATTCTCTTGAATTAGAAATAATAAAATAATCAAGCTAATATGTATTTAGGTTATATTTGTCATTATTATAAAGTTTTCGTTATAATTAGTAAAAATGTTAAACAGTTGCTTTAAATTCGATCGCTTCAATTTCAGATTTCTCTCAAGCGGTTATTGAACGAATCGGCTCTATATTGTGTTGTTTTGAGTATGGGGTCGCTTCGCTCGGGCGACAAAAAACCGAGAGCGGGCACATCTACGCAGCGCATGAGTATCGTATATTATTTATCAAGTTGTGCAAAGTTCGAGTACACACACGCTCCTGTTATCGTGTGGAAAAGTGGCGCTTTGCGCACGCAAATGCGTGTGTACTCGATCTATATTTATATTGACAGTGAATTTATATAGTTCACGGTTTAAACATCCTATAGGCATCAGTATAAATAGCAAATAAAGTTAAATCAATTTCAATCAGCTGCACGGAAACTTTAAAAATAGACATTTAAGAAAAATAGAAATGAAATTAAACCCTTTGGAATAGTCTAAGCTTAAAGTGAAAATATATCGATGTAAACACAAAAATTGGTACTATTATGAAATATTTCTTGACTTATTAAATAGACCAGCAGCCCCTACATCATTGCACAAATTACGTTGAATAAGTCGCACCTGCTTCTATTAATAAAAAGAAAAGCTGGCACTTCCATCAGCCGCACAACCCCCGAATTTCGCGCTCCAAAAACTGAAGCTCGCGCTCGGAACAATTTATACGATAATTCCCTCATGCATATTGGTAAACAAAGCCCGGTATCCCGCGCGCGCTCGGCATCCGGGTGAACCTCCCAGAAAAATGGAGTATCCGAAAAAGAAAGACGAGCAAGAGACGAATTTAATTATACCATCGAGTGCTGAAGTAGACCGGCCGCGGATGTATTCGCTCGCAGCCCATTGCCAATTTCACACTGCCGTCGATCAGCGCATATAACTATACATAATACATATATACACGGGCTGTATGTGTGTGTGAGCGCGTAAAAGTTGATTCCTCGCGGAAGAAAATTCGAATCTCGGCAGCATCATCTACGGGGGATCGATGCCCCATGTCAGCACCACTGGCATACGCATACACGCACGCACGCAGAGCGCATCTCCGAATTCAAAAGCGATCAATCATTCCCGCTCGCGCACACACGTTTGTTCACACACACACACACACGCCACCCGCTACTCCCCCTCGCGACGACTGCTGCCGCTGGCTGCTGCTTTCTTCTTTCTCTCTTCTTTTCTCGATATTTTTCTATACCTCACCAATGTGTTTCTCCGCGCGCGGGCTCGCGTACTTTTATCTATCGCGCAGCCGCGAAATAGATCGCGCTGCACACGAGGCCGGCCCGAGATAAACGTGATTAATCTGGAAATCGAGAAAAGGCCCCTGGCTCATTGGAAGATAGTGCGAGGGCGCAGGGAAGACGGTATAAGGAAGATCGAGGGTGGTCAATAAAATAGAGAGATGGCCATTGTGATGTTTAGGGCTCGTCGGCCCTCGCCTCGAATATATTGGGCAAAATCGCCGCTTGCCTATCGCCTGGCCTTCTTCGGCCAGTGTTGACGTCTTCGTTGATCGGGAAAAATCATGATTCTGCAAGACTCTTCTTCAATGCTGCACCGTATCAAATAATTTATCGCTCATATAGGTGTGCCGATGATATCGGGAACTTCGTGTCAGCCGTATAATGACGTTATCGCGTGTTAACATGATAAATGACAAGATGCATCGAAACGATTTTTGTTTCACGCGTAATCGCCTATATAAACATCCATGACATGAAATAATTTGTTCAGGTCATGTATCAAATTCAATTAGTGAAGATAATTGAGGGGAGATGAAAGATAGAACCGCGCTTTTATTCATATAACATTTAATTTTAGCTAACATTATATTAGATGAATTAGTTATGTTATATCAAAAGAACATATATTAAATTAATTACAATTTACAAAATTCATAAACGGACTAGCATCCTGGTGTAAATAACTATATATTATGTAATCCTTTAGATGTAACATTTGGGAGTGTAACTCGAGGTATAATTAAATTTTGAATCAAATATCATGTATAGTAGCACGAGCGTCATTTTCAACAGTGCTGGTGTATTAGTGTCGAGTGCAAGCAAATGCGTACTTGTGATTCACTTTGAATGGCATTCAGTAAACTGACGTACAGTCAACAAACGATTGATGTTAGACCGATTTAATCTGTCCCTTTCTGAGATCCAACATCCTTAAAACTTAATTGAGACAAAGATGAAAAGGATTTTGACAGTAAGATGCAAATAGCGAGATTCATCTGCAAGCTGCGACGGGAAGGCTGAAAAGTGAAATGATGGAGTTCTATTATATTTAATAAAACATAACCATAGTCCAGCTTTATTTACGTTAACTTGATGGTAATACGAAAATTTTTGTAAAATAATAACAAATTTAAAAAGTCTAAAAACACAAGATCCTCATCTTGAGAAAGAAAAAGCATTGACCAGAATAAAGTCCGAGGATTCACGTACATTTGCACGACCCTGACACTACTTCCGCGAGACTCTCAGCTGTAGAAACGGCAGTCCTGTTCCCTCGCAAAATAGAAGGAAGCCCCGGCATAATCCCGCCTATGATACCCAATACCCTCGATGATCCGAGCAGCAGATGTCTGGGCGCTCCTAAGACGGCCATAAAACGCAACTCCTCCGCATACAGCTCTCTTCCTTGCCCTCTCTCCCCAGCGGAGGGAATAGCCCCGGAGGACTCGCGGAATATCCCGGCGGATAATGAATAAACGGATCTCCTCCGCGATTGCCGTGTATGTCGTATTTGCCGGGGGTATGCGTCGTGTATATATACACGGAAAACCGCGAAGCGACGAGCGCTGCCTGGCTGGCGGTCCCCGCCGGAATTCAATTTGCTCCGCGAGCTTCTCGCGCGGTGTGTGTGCATGCCCTCTCTGTTCTCGTTATTGCTTCGCGCGGCGGAGTTTTCCTTGCGCTCGCGCGCACATTGATGCTCTATATGCTGGCTTTGACACGGCTGCTAGAGGAGGGAAATAAGATGTGGCTGCTGGGAGGATAAGAGTCCTTCAGCGGGAATCATTCGGATCGGAGAATTGTTTGACAGTGTATTGGGATTTCTATGGGTAGCTGGAGGGTTCGCTAGGGGCTTTAGATTCGTTAGCAAAGTTAAACGATCGAGCTTTCTGTACGTTAGTTGGGGAACGGAATAGGGAGTCGTAGTGTAAGCAATCAAAATGGAATTTCACTTATTGATCAAGTCAAAATATTTTATTGTTTCGAAATTGCTTTAAATGCTTTATATCAGAATGTGCGAATGCTATGGATATAGCTATATGTACTTTTATTCGATCCTTAAATAAGAGAGATGTATTTTATATTTTTTTTTGAAGAAAATTGATTTATCGAGAAAATAAACTTATACATTTCACAATTCACTTGTAAAGCTTTTTAATAACATCATTTCTTGAATCATATATCGTTTCGACTAAGTGCGATACAAATGTAAATGAATAATAAAGTCATTCTTTAATTACATCGTTTGTCTGTTGTTAGATTTTCTGTGTAATTATATACTAAAGTAAAGTATGGAAACGTTTATTTGACCGATAAAAAAAGCTGATGTGCGTCAGCGTGAACTGTATTTCAATTAATTACATCTCTATTTTAAAAAGGGTGTGATGGTTATAGATTGCATTACAAACTAAAATTATGAATTGTAAGAAAAATATATTGTATTTATTTAATTAAATTATTATTCAAGAATTAAATTAATATTCAAGAAATTAAAAAGCATCGACGTGTCTGTTTATGTAATGAAGACCACGCACCCGTGCTCTTTCTATCATACTCAGCCCTTCCAAAATTGTTCATATACCAACCAATAAAACCTCCTCGATGGATTGTACAAAAGCACAGACTCACATCTGCAAACGCCTTCTGCAACCTTCATCTCGCACACGGGCAACTTTATGACGCGTCTAAAAATCGAGCGTAAACCAAATTCGGAGAGCTGGGGGATCATAAAAAAAGGGAGAGTCGGAAAAATCCTAGTGGCATCCTAGAAAACTGGCGAGGCGCCGTTATGGGAATGGACAGGGAGATAAATACGAGCAGGCGAACACGTGCGCACGCGGTCTCATGAGATCAATTGAGGGTAGGATACGCGTAGCCTGGGGCATTATAAATGAATCGAATGGGTATAAATGCGTCGGGGCCTTTGCATAATTTTACCGATCCTACTTTTTCATTCATGAGCCGCTTCCTGTTTGCAATATTGTAATGAGACATTGGCTTGTAAATATGTAATTCTGCGCGCTTTACGACTGTGCATATTGTTAAATAAAGTTACTGTTCATTATACAGTTGCCTTTGATTCTTCACAAAATGAACGTGATATTTCAGTTTTCGATAGAATTGGTATTTTCTGATGCTTTATTGATTCAACAAATAAATATTAGCTTGTATGATAGGTTTCTTTTATAAATAGGAAAATTTTAGATTCTTGTAGTATTCTAAGAATGATCATCACTTTATATATGAATGGTCTCATCAAAGCATTCACAATCAGATAAGTAAGAATACGAAGAAATTAGATCGGGACCAACAAGGAAACAGAGTTGAACAGATTATTATTAATTTATCTATTTATTGCCAGGAAATATTTACATTTATATTATTATATATTTACATAAAGTAAATTTACATAAGCAAGTAAATCCTACCGAGGCAAATAATATTGCCTGTGTGTAGGTCTGGTAAATAGACAAACTTACAAACTAAATAATATATTCTTATATATTACGTAATGGCAGGCTCGTAAAGATTAAAGAAGAGACATTTTCTACCTCCTTTTGTCGTTCCAAAATTACATTTACTTTTTACTTCTTTTCTTGCATTAATTTTAATTGATCGACCAAAATTAATTAAATTGAATTTAAATGACTCTGATAAAACGTAAAAAGATAGTAATAGAAATTTAGATGAATGTAAAAGTCTCAAAAATAATAGTAATAGGTTTCAAAACTAATAGAATCAAGTTACCAAATGGATGCACTGAGTAATCCTACGGGGTTCATTAGACTTGGATGCGATCAATTGCGTAATATCGCGTGTTAACAACGCGTAAGTAGAAAGTTGAACGAAAGCAACAAAAATGCCTTCTAAAGAAATTACAAATTCCGTAATTACTGACAGTGATGGACATTACACTCAACAAGAGAAACAACTACTCGTTTGAAGTAAATGTGAAAAGAAAAGGAAGTGAAATGTCCAAGTGACTCGTAACTAGTTCTAATCTATTTGTCGAATAACTTACAGACAAATAAAATAAAAACCGTTGGCTGAAAATAAAAGTTGCAAATTTGATCTTTTATTTACACAAATTCTAATTTTTTCATGTAAAGACGTAGTCATTCATTACAAATATTTTTGCATTACATTGTTCTGCATTGAGAGCAAACGAATCCTGCCCCTTTAAAGACCCTCCTACCCCATCGAAATTCCCTAAACCACATCTTACGCCCTATATCGAAATCAAGCATTCGGCCACCCACCCCAGCTACACATAATACCCCAAAAAGCAGACAACGGAATTCCAAAAGGACCACTCCAAATTTCTCAAGTCTCCCCCTTCACACAGATACACACACACACACACACACACACACACACACACACACACACACACACACACACACACACAGTGGTTTGAAAACGCAGGACTCATCGAAATCGCGACGGACCTCGCACGTGTGAAAAAGAACGTCGGCCGTGCGGCATCCCGAGACTCTCGGTAGATTCCGTCATATAAAAATTCCGATCGCGCCGGCGTCGCGCGCAGGGATATAAGAGATTGGGTCGAGTCCCCCAGTAGCTTGCGCGGCTGCGGACTCGAAATTGAATTCGCTGAAATATTCGACAGTCGATTGACGTTTATTACGCGGCCGTCGCTCCTTCTGTGCCCTCGGCTTGCGCGCGCGATCGATGTGTATATAGCTGTACACAGACGTACGTGCACGATAAGTATATAGCGCCACGTGGTCAAACAAATTGGATCTCTTTCAGGCGCGCGACTTTTTTCAGGCGTGCTCGCCTGACTCCCTGCCTCCCTGCCTGCTCATTCAATTTCCGCCGGCCGCGTAAGGAAAATGTAAGGCCTATTGAGGCTGACGTGGTGTCGTACATGTGTGCGAGCTTATGTGTTGGGGGACAGGAATCGAAGGTAAGGGAGAGAACGAAGGAGGCTACGATTACCAGAAGGAACAAATATCGTGAGAAGCTCTGATTGAGGCTCTATTGTTATGCATAACTGTTCAGATAAAGTTTTATTACGTTTTCTGTTTGCAAATAAGAAAATTAATGAAGTTTCGTGTTTTTTGAGATGACTACATTCTTTTTACAGTGAGATGAGAATTCTTCTGCGAATTTCCGAGTCCCGCTGTTTAAGGATTATTGCGTTAGATGATGCGAAGATTTTCTATCTCTCAACATTTCGTTCACTTTATTCAAAGAAAATGTGTTTTAAGTTACTATCTAACATGGCCAATCCTTTATATCAACTAACTATTAGGTACAATCACAGAACTTTTATACAGCTGTAAAATGAATGGTTTATTCACACCAGAGTTGGTTACACTCACACCTAAAAGTGTGAACCTATTTTTCGCAGTCAAAATTCTGTTTTTTAATTTTTATTTTATTATTTACATATTTTCTTACAACGCATTTTTTGTGTAAATATTCGTATATGTAGAAATCTCTGTCATATATAGAAAGATTGGAGCGCAATATTGGAAGCACTTAGGGAAAACGTTCGGGTTAGAATCTATTGGGACCGTCCCAACTATTATGACCACGATAAAAGATACGCATCCCACATGCGGCGGCATTTCCTTAAAGTAGTAGTACTCTAATATATACCAGCTAGGCATTGTCGATAATTTCTTTCTCAAAACTTTTAAGGTGTCATAAACAGGGGGCACCTACGCAGGTAGTTGAAGACTCATCAAGACAGTAACGGCCTACGCGCCCACATTCGGTTACCATAGGGTGCAAGTAGTCTATTTTGGACCTCATATTTTATTGCACTGCGCAAAGGAATTCAGCACCAACGATTACATGATAGATTCTAAGTTTCGTTTTGTTTTTTTTTTTTTTTTTTCTGTAAACTTTTTAGTTTTTTAATATAGCTACTGAAAATTAAGAATTGGAGTTTCTTTGATTTTTTGCTTTTACAAATTCTTAAGTAAATAATTGTGCGAGATTAAGTTTAAACACAACGTCGTGCAATCTGCGCATTTTTTCCAATAATTCAATAGCTATCTGAGGATTATAAGTCTATAGCTAGTTCTAATTGATCCCCTGTGACGTTACAGATTAAAGTATGGACCTCTGAAATCATTATTGTAGGTAACCATTTAAAAGATTTAATAAAATAGGTCTTTTAAGTAGTTTAATCAATAATATTGTAAATGAGTGATCGCAAATAAAAATTCAAAATTAGTGAGAAGAAATCTTTTTATTAACCAGGTTAAGATGGGCGTGCGAGTTGGCCAAAGGATGGTACAGTGAGCGAGCTTGCGCTCTTTCTTCTTGAACGACGTTGGTTGCTGCTAACAAGCTTCAATTGTTTTTTCGAGGGGATGCAAACATTCGAGTGTCAGATTTTCTTATTCTTTTTTCAAATTGAAATATTTAAACGACTCGACTCTGTAGCCAAGCGGCCCCGAACAACCTGAGTTGTTCGTGCGCGTGGGACCTTCAAGTCGAGCTTAAAAACTCAAAGGAAGTGTGATAGCCTCGGGTATAACCCTAGCTAGAGGCTTGATAGCCAGGACTCTTAAATATTAGTCGTACTTAAAGTATCGTCCACTATTTCTGAAGAAAAAAATATATAATTAACGCGGATGCTCGAATTTTTTTCCTTCCCATTACAAATAGTTTGTAACAAATATTTAATTTAGTTTATTAAGAGTGGATTCTATTGATGGATGTGTTTGCTACAGACGCTTGAAACTCTCTGTCCGATATCTGGCCCGTTAGTTATTTCACGCCCCTGCTTAGCTCATGCGACTGACTAACGCCGATTAATCCCCACATGGGTTTTCCCGTAATCTCGAAAAATATTGGGACGGAGTCATAAAAAAGAGTACCATCTCTACTCGGCGCTTGGGTCCGTTGGAGAAGTCCATATTTCTCACATCTGCAAACTCCCAAACATTGTCTCTTTGTTTCGATCGTACTTTAAAATTGTTGGGCACTGCTTACAATTGGCTTTTCTTTCCGAATATTTACCACGCTATTATTGACATTCGCCTTTTTATTATTCTCACACACTAAATGTAATGGAAATCAATATATACAGTGAAAAACCATCATTACAAATTGATGTTAAGTAAAGAGCTACAGGCATAGCACGTCTATAATAGCATCGTGAAAATGTAATATTACTGACATTTATTATAGATCGCTGTAAATATTGCAGAAAATAGTTCAATAAAATCTTATCACTAAGGTTTATAATACCTACCTATATATATTCATGTAACAGAGGAAGAGCGCATCCCGTTATTAATCTTTAATATTGTTGTCAAAAACATCAAATGGTACGTTAAGAGTCAAAAGTGGCAAATAAAGAAATAAAGAAATGAAGGAGGGCTCGATAAAAAAAACGGCTTGGTGTAACTCGGCAGGGAATCGAATTCCCGAACCTATCATTATCTGACGGGTGCTCTTATACGCATAGCCACCAATGCCTACTTACCCGCACCTTTCTTCGAGTCTTCCTCATATTGCTCGATGCAACCCGATCCGCCCCGTCATGTCATACGCATAACAGATAAGAAAAAGCGGAAGAATAACTTTGTAAATGAAATAAAATATATACTAACAGCAGAAGCCGAGGTAACCAGTCATTATTATCAAATAAAACAAGAATGCCAAGATGTTTACAGAATTTCTCTTCGAGTATTGCGTGTCAGTTATACTAGAAATTGAGCAGATTTGTTTTATATTAGACTGTTTCCATTCACTACGAAAAATTGCTTAAAACATAATACCACTTAAATGTGGATTCATATTTAAAAAGAAAATTTAAATCGCGATTCAAATTTTAAATATAGTTTCACATAATACGCGTCGAACAGCAGCTTAACAAAAGTGATCACATATAGAGCACTAATTGTAGGCTCTCATGAAGAGAATGCCGTGCTAAAAAAAGAATTTTTATAAAAAAATATGGTAGAAAAAATACTATTTTTCTTCAAAAGTTTATATAAAAAAAATGTTGAAAATTTTGTTATCTTTATTTCACTTAATGAACCGGTCTGACAAATATTAAATAGTTGTGAAAATCCACACTTTTAGTATAGGTATCGTTATATTTTCCTTATACTTATGGATTGAAAGAAAACGACAAAGTCACCTTAAATCAAGCAAAGAATTTCCCTCAAAAATACATTTCTTCAATCGATTCAGGCCGAGCAAAGCCGCATTAAAAAAATACGGCTTACTCGCCGAAATTTCGGAATTGCCGCTCGCGGCCAGCCAAGTCCTGTTTACTCAGCGCTCGCGTGGCCATCCGGCGCTTATTTATTTCCGCGCGGGCCTCGTAGGGCAAATGTTTTTCCAACAAATGGCCAATCGCACTTGGGCGTATAACGCAGCGCGGTTGGAGGGGAGGAGCAAGCCCGCGGAGCAGTACATTCGCGTCGCCGCCTCGGATTTAGGTCGAATGTATATCGCGACCCGCGAGGTGGTAAAGACCAACTAAGAACGAAGCTGCGGTGGCAACGGCTTATCCGCAGCTTTCAAAGCGTGGGACATGCGGCTGCTGAAGTGTCTACTCTCTCTCTCTCTCTCTCTCTCT
>JAPYZP010002482.1:0-13324 GCA_030522985.1 Torymus sinensis
TATGCCGCGCACTAAATTTGAAAAATGGACTTATGTTGTTACGTTTTGCGTATATCGTAGCTTTAGGGAAATGTTTTAGCTACTACTGACATTCTTAAATTAAAAAGACCCATTTAAAGATACAAAATCCAAGATTTTCGCGATTTTCAAAAAAATGGACTTATGTCGTTATACCTCGGAGCCACAGAATTCAAGTATCAGTATATTAAAAAAACGGAAGATAATTTTGCATTGTTGAAAATGAATATTCTTTGAACGCACGACAAGATGAAATTTACTTGTAATTAGTAGATTTGTCTTTGTTGTAGGAATAATTATGTTTTTTTCAAATACAACTATTATTGAAGAAAAAGAAATTTCTTTTTTGCAGGAAGTCTCGGTACACTAGCTGTTAGTAGATTTTGTTTTAATGGAAGCAGGTGTTTCTCAACTGGATTGTTCTACTTGCTTCCAGAATCCATTTTTTTCAGTGTAGAAACTAGAAAATATTACCAGGCGGTTGGTTACACGAATCGCACCGACTATTCAATATTTAGCCCTTACAAACCAGCTCCTCCCATCTAAAAAAAAAGAGAAAGAAAAAAAAGGTCCCCGTTAAACCCCATTTTCCAGCTCCACGCGCGTACGCACACTTATACGCGTGTGCAGTATTCCACCGCCGCTGCGCGCGCGGGCGCACGCGACGCCTGGCGCCGCGACGGCAAAGCAGCAGCGACCGCAGCAGAGTCAGTCGCTCGCGCACGTCCCCGCCGTCCGCGCGCGCGGGCGATAGCTGCTGCCGCTGCCGTTGCTATCACGTGGCTGCTGCCGCTGGACACATATCGCGCGGCCGCGCGTGCCTGTGTGAGTGTGAGAGTGTGAGTTTGTGTGTGCTATGTGTGCCGCCTATCAGTGCGAGACATGAGGGTTGTCGGCGGATTGTAGGCGAGATATATAGAGTCGAGCGGAAGGAAGAGGAGGGCATCGGGGAAGGGCATGGAAGCGGGAAGGAGGAGGAGCAGGTGACACGGAGAGAACTCGAAAAGAGAGAGAGAGAGAAGAGAGTGTTAGAGAGAGATAGAGTGAAGCCATGTAAGTGATGATATATGTATAATATATAACGATATATATGTATGATTATTATATATATATGCGCGCGGGAAGTTTAGCTGTCGAGGTGTGCATAATCGAGTTATGCATGGTGTCGTATCGATCACATGTACACGTATACACACCCGCCATAGGCACAGACTGCCGGAGCGCAAAGGTATTTTCGGTCGTGTGCGTGTGTGAGAGAGACTTGAACCTCGGCCAACAGAGATTCCTCTGTGTTCCTCCATGCTCAAGCGCGAAAGGGTTCGATTAGCCCGCTCGTCCGCGCCTGTGTGTATGTGTGTGTGTGGGGGGTGGTAAAAAGGGCGAGCGTGCGCCGCGCGTGGCTGCGCCGCCCCCGGGACGGCGGTGCTGGGTGACGTCAGCGTGTGACCGTCGCGAGACGGGTAAAAGAGGAGAGACGCGAAGGTTAAGGTCGGTTTACCATTTTTTTCGGGGTAATTTTAATACTTTCTTGGGATATCGAATGGTTCTAGATTTGTAGATTCTTGGTGGAAGAGGAGTTGCTCGGCGGGGGGGAAATTGGGATTTGATGGAAGTGTTTTAGGGGAAGTGTATTAGCCTACTTTCGGAGAATGTATCGTACTTTATTCAAGCCGCGATAGGAATCTACGAGATTGCGCGATATTATAATTGATTTCTTGACCGCCGTGACCCCGCACTGCTGGAGTTATATTCCTCGACTATATACAATTTTAGGAATTGCCGTTGTAACTGTGTAATTTTGACACGAAACACCAGTTTCTTGGATTACACTGTGTAGCCGAGTAATTTATTCAATGAAAAGCATTTCATTTCTAAAATTGTATAGTAGGTATATATAAAGACAGAATAGGAAGTTGGAAGTAGATGTAGGTCGAGTTTAGTCAGACGTAGATTTTTTATCGACTCTCGTATCATTCTCTTAGTCCAGAAGAAGGTTGTTAAATTTACCTCGAAATTGAGCGCAGTTTCATCTTGTAAATGATGGTTTTAAAGCTTTTGTTTTCTCTCGGTCGTTAGTCTCTTTCAGCGTAAAAAGTCGTTTAAAGAACTTCAAAGAGAACAAAGTCAAGAAGCGCAACATTTTTTCTCTCTCCTTTATATCGCAGCTGAAGGTCGCAACTTTAATTGTAAATATACAATTATTCCACTCGGACCATATAACTATGCACTTGACAACTGCTACAAAAAAACTTTTTTTTTCATCTCTATATATAACGCCTAAAAACCGAGACTACCAATTACATCAAAAAAAGGGACACAGGATGACACCGCGCCCCGTTTTTTTTTCTCCCCCTTCTAGTGCAAGTCACACTGATTCGCGGATTTCACCAGTATCGAATTACCAGCCGCGTGTATCGAGTATCCGCGCGCTGCTCGGGGCTATAACTGACACCCGCGCTATCAATTTGGGGATCTGCAGATTAGAAACAAATCGAATCGGCGCATCAATCCCAGCCACTTGAAGAAATTAAAATAACGAGGACGCGTGTAGCGCCGGAAATGGGGTATTTATTTTCTTCGCGGGGGAGGGCTTTCGAAAGAAAGGATATAGCCGCCGGCTTACCGCCATTAGACCTCACGCGACGCGCCGATGTTTCGAGTTTAAAAATATATTCGCCTCTCGTGAGTTGGACTTTTTGTTCGTTTTTGCACTCGGGAAGTAGTCGTAACGGCTTTTTTTAGTCTTCGTTTGCTGGTAAGAAGTTTATGGGCTGTTGTAATAGGTACGTAATAGCATTGGTATCGAAAATTCGTTAATTGTGGTGATTGCTTTTATTTGTTTCGTATTATACGGAAAAAGAGTTATAGTGATTGAAAACATTGATAATAATAATACTGAGAATATTGAAATACATAAACGCAAAAGTAATAATCACTTTTCACGGACTTTAAATTTATTAAAAAGCGAGGATTGGAGTAGAAATTTTATTTCCACGTCGGAATAAGCCATGGATTTATATTATGTAGACAAAGCAGCGAAATCTAGTAATTTAGTAATCATGCGTGAAAAGAAAAGTGCCGTTGCCTGGAATAATAAAATATCACGACAATTCCATTAAAGGTATACTTATTTCGCGTGAATACGCGAAAACGTTTTTCATAAAAATATACCGCTGAGTGCCTAACACGCGAATGGAAGGTCAGTTTATTTATAAAAAGACCAGTACAGCTAGGAATAAAAAAAAATTTTTTTTCATCAAAGTTTGGCGTATGAGCACACACTCGCGTTTCCAAAAATTTACAAAATTTTTTTTATATTTTATAAATGTAGAGTTCGCTATTAGAAATTATAATTTGACAATTATATTGAACAGTTGTAATCGCAGTAAATAATTTTATTTGTGGATATATAGCTCCCGCTTGTTTGTATTCTGTAATACGATATGCCAAGGTATAAGAAGAAGGTATAAGAAAGCAAGTGGTTTTTATAGTTGGCACTGGATAATGAAACATGAATTTAAAATAAATAAATTTTCTCAATGTTTATCTATTGATTCGTTAATAAACGCGTCACGTGGCATTTGCCACAGTTGAAATAACATTTTGAATAACAAGTACCTGACAATTAGTATTCTTAGAGATTTAAAAACAAGTATTTCTTCTGCATATCAAAAGAAACATCATCTTTTTGTTTTTAAATAAAAACTATTCGTAGAGTCATTTGATCATCGTCTATATCAATTAATTTTGTTTACCAATCTGATTTAATAAACTAAACCAATAACAATTTCGCTTAAAAAAAAATTGCTATCACGCATAGCCCGCAATTATACAAATTACTCTCACATTATATATGCGTACGAAAGGTATATACGTTTTTACGACTTTCATCCTCTCCAGCGTCATGCAGCGAGTGGCGCTCGCGTGTTTAATTAAGACGCGTAGAGGATCCATCTTAATTTTCGCTTATATGTCCCCCACCTCCTCCTCGCGCCAACTTGGAAAACAACTCTTATGTTAAGTTAAACTTTCCTCGAGTGTAATTCCCCTTGTTAACTTTGGTAATCTAATGCTTACTTTCACTACATATTAAAATGAAGTTGAAATTCAATCTGAAAATGCGCGCTCGCGCGTCCTTGTGATTCCCCGGGCTATTAATTATCCCTTAAACTTCCACATCAACAATTTAATTCTCCGCCGGGCTTTGGCGTGTGCGCAGTACGCGAGAAGTGAACCAAAAAAACACGGACAAAGTATAGTATAAGGCTGAAGTTTCAATGTTTCGTGTACACGTGGTCAGAGAGATGGGAATAATTTTAAATTTAGAATGTGCTTCGATATTAATGGCCGGGGAGTAGCGATGGACAGTTAGTGGTTTCCATTCGATTAAGGATTTATACAGCTGTCCGAGCAGATACCGACAGGCTCTCTCACTTGCCTAATTGCTCTAATGGATTTGATCAAATTCCAACTCAATCAAGATGAAAAAATTACCGATTCAACGGGTGAAGATCGGACGGCTTTAATCGGAAGATGTATAGCGCATGTTGAATTGTGTATAGGTTTGCATTCCTGAAAGTACAGTGTATTTATACAGTTTAAGTAGTAAGACACGCTGTTTGCTACTGTGTTATTTATTTTTATTCTATTACATACAAATAACGTATTACTTTCTTGTAGACTAGTCTATATTTATAATTGAGGTGTATTATCGAGCATAATACAAAAGTGTAAACTGCATTATCAATCCACCTTCTGGTGTAACCCATGCTACATAAACTTTTATTTAAAAAAAGAAATTTGCCTGATATCAAACTCCCTTTTGTTCGTTAAACTTTCAAACATTTATATAGCAATAAGTATAAGAATTTATTTCCGTTAAATATATAACAGCCACCTAAATTCAGTCCACATCGTTCCTACAAATAACTAAAAATACGTAATAAGGCAAACCAACGTTACACCAGGCGCCCCGTCCATTGTAAACCGACCCTTACCACCCCTTGATCGCGCGCTCCGACTCACCCAGATCTCTCTGCCCCGCGCGCCCGTTGTCCCCTGACCGTCACACTTTCCCTCTCCTCTTCCATGCCCCTCTCTCCCCTCCGCCGCCACATCCTCGTTCACTCTCCGTGCTCTCTGAGCTCCTGGCAGCCCTCCACGTCGTCGTCGTCGCCGTCGGCAGAGTCCACTTTCCTCCCGGCGCGTACGCGTCTACGTCGTCGTCGTGTATATACTTACACAGCGCTCTCTCGGGGGCGAGTAGTGCGAGTGCATGTGCCCGCCGCTGATCGATCGATGCTCTCTCTCTTACTCACCCCTGGCGAGAGCGAGGAGAACGAACCTTCCCCACCCGCGTGCGTGAGTGTGCTACCACCCGCTGCTGCACTCGTGCGCGCAGTGTGCCTGTGGATACGGACGCGCGGACACGCTCATGTGCAGTGACGATGGCTCTCTTATAATATCCTGTTAGTTATTAGTCTTCAAAGCTCACGTCGCCCGCGCGCATGTGTGTCTCTGTGTATCATTACATGTACTGTGCGCGATTATGCCTGCTCTGCTCGATGCTGACTGCCTAGGTGCGATCATGTTGTCCCCCTTACGTGTGTAGAAAGTGATTATTTTTAGAGGAAAGAAAGAGATATAGAGTGAGAGATTAAAAAAAGAGAGAGGGAACGATGATGATGATGTTTGGCACGGCTAGATATGGTAATTATTATATACATGTAGTATCTGTAGTCTAGGGGGTAGGTTTTAAGTGTAGTATATATATATAGTGAGTGAGTGAGTGAGAGAGTTGAACCAGACGCGCGATGGTCTAGTTTTCGGCGTTGAGCCGTTTTGGCCTAGTTGTCTCGACCCCTACCCCCTCTCCCAATCCTTCAAGGATTTGTTGATTATCATAGCAAGTGTTTGATAGCGTAGACCAGTATATAAAGAAAGTGTAACTTTGCAGTAAAGGATGTGTGCGTAGTGTTGATGATTCGTATTCTATAGGGTTACCCCATAGATTTAGTTAGTATGTATACTTATAAATTGAAAAACAGTTATATCAATAATGGTAAGCTGGTTTTAACGAAAGCCATAATTTAGATTTTTTTCTGTTACAAACTGTACCGTAGCACTAGCCAAGAAAGGTAAAGGACATCGTAGTGCAAAGATGAATTTTTTTAGCCTAGATGACCTAAAAGTCCAGCTACCTCACAATAATAGTATACCCATGGATACTACAACCACCTCCAAAACCGTACCAAGAAATGCTACGAAAGCACAATCGTCAGCGGAAAATACTCGCAACCTTTGCTCCCGCGCGAGCTCCCTACAAATTTGATGAGCGAACGCGCGGCTAGCTATTATCGACGACCCTTACACCGAGAGCGCCGCTTCTGTGTGTGTGTGTGTATATATATATATTTGTCAATACCGCTTCACCCCCATGGCGGTCTATTTTCGTGTCGGACAAAAAGCTCGTTACAGCCGTCGACGATTCGCCAAACGAAGAAGGGGTACAAAAAAGAAGGAAAACAGTTGATACAGGCGGGCAAAGTGCAGATTCTTTTAGTCAATATTTAAACAAGGCATTAGGCAGTTTTTAAATTCGTGTCTTCGTTCGTCCACTCGTACGACGGAAGTACGGTGAAAGTAGCAGGTACGTGCAGGATGATTCGTGGGGTTTTTCGGGGACGCTTGAGCGATGAGGTAGGGTTGGTATGTGAGGGTGGTAGGAGATGGTTTTAATTTATAAATTTTAGGGATGCTTCGAGAATGGCGAATGAGTGGTACGAATTTAATGAAAGTTGGCTTCAATTGTTTCATTGTAGTTGTTATATATAGCGGAGAATGATGTCAGCGAAACGTTGGTTTCAATTAATTCATCATTTTTCGTCTCGTACTACAGGTAAACAGATTAGTATATCAAAAATACGCTACTATCATAACTCAGTCCTTTCATAGTTATAATTATTTAAGCATCGAAAATTGTGACTGCGTCATCCGATCGTAGTACCAAATCCCGAATTCCACGCCTATTACCGCATACCCTCGTCGACAAAATATTTATCTCACAATAAAAACATCCGAGACGCATGTAAATTTACAGCGCGCGCGCGCGCGGGAAGCCAAACATTTTTCGCGTCCGTATAATACCGTTTTACATATATCGGAAAAACCCTAAAGCGGCATTAGCGCGGCTGCATATTTTTTGCTCGAAATGCAAAGCTCTCGCGCTCGCGCGTTTTTCTATAATCCGGATCAGTCGTTAAAATATTGAATGAAAAAAATAGGAAGAAAGAGCGCCAATAAATTCCGACGAGTAATGCAGATCTCGGGTACATACTTTACACGGGAGCGAAAATGTGGGTCGAGTCGGGGCAGTGAAACACCGTACTTTCGGCAAATATTTAAGGAGGCGCGTAATTAATCAGCGTCGGAAAAGCACGGGGATTTTTAATTCAATTTTTCATCGAGCTGTATACCGGCTGCATATTGAATTCATCCGTAGAACTTCTCGAAGGGGGCAGTAAGTTTTAATTACTTTCCGAAAGATTGTGCTCGTTACAGCAACGAGTGTTTGGAGTAATTGGCTTTCCGCGACTCGTCGCAATGAAATTTATTTTACAACGGAATCGCGTTACACTCCGCCGAAGTGGATTAGGTTTCTTTTGAGCTGCGTAACGCCGCACGCGTGACGGTATATAAAATCCGCTCTGAATCATTTATTTACAAGATACACACGGGGCGCGATAAAACTATCCAAGTATAGCTGTCGTCGTTTCGCACCGAGAGAGATAAATCAATAGATTTTTCTTTTTTATGGGAGGAAAAACGAAGCAGTGGCCTACACCGAACGGTTAACGCATGAATGAGTAATCGCAGAAGTTTGTAAACTTCTCGATACGAAATGGAACGTATAGAGTGACGAACTTTTTCACTCCCACTCTCGTTACACACATCTTTATCTATTATTCAAATTAATTTTATACCATACCGACCGCCTTATTGTTATTTACACGTTGAGCGTTGAAGACACGCCAGCCGTATATGAATTATTCAACATCGTCAACCACTGAGCGCGTAAAAAAGTTCCGCTTCATTTTACGCAGCGCGGCCCTCGCGCGCCATTTAAAGTCGAGCAAAGTTGCGCGCGCGACAGTTCATTGACTCGCTCTTTTTTTCCACCGCGAATGCGTTAAATTTTTGCATATTTCATCGGCGGGCTCGAACTCTTGCAATTTCGCCGCGCGCGCGCGCGACGTATTGATCTGCCAGAAGGGCGAGAGGGGAGAGGGGGAAGCGAACGTTTGTGACCCAATTGACAAACATATTTTTCGATTCATTCAAGATAGTGTGCGGGGTGTAGGTGTGGGTATACGTGCATCGATTCGCGAGGATGCAGGTCCTTTGAAATATTTAGACCCGCGAGACTCTTCTCGCGAGATGCAGGCTGCGTATACGTGTGCTATTTTGAGGGAGGTGGACTTGGGTGTCGCTGGGGATCTCATTTGGGAGGTATTGGAAATTTGTTTGGTTGGAGCTTGTGAAAAGGGATTTCGGGGGATTGTAGAAATGTAGAGTTCTAAGTGGGCAGGACTTTGAAGTTAAGTTTGAGGATTATTTTAAATTTATTAATCAACTCGTTACCATGAAAACGACTTTTAATTTTATAAGGGATTATATTTGTTCAAACGAATTTTTATATTGAAATCTTTCTAAATATACGTATTTGTGAGTCGCGTGTTGATAATACTTTTTATTATCTAATTTATAATCTTATTTTGATGTTTATACAATTTTTAAGTTCTTACATTGAATTGTTCGATATTCTGAATAAACTTGTTACTGTTTCAGTTTTTTCATTTTTTTTATAACAGTATTTCTGAGCAATTTTCTTTACATTAGCACGAAGACGAAAATTTTTATGAATATACCTACAATATGAAATTTAAAGTTAATTCAGATAATATCAATATCGCACCTTCACACAAATAATTAATTATTAGCTGATTTATCATACTTCACCCTTTATGTATCGTTTGTCATAAAAAGCAAAAGATTGAATCCATCAGTAACTTCGGTAAACCCATCACGTAATAAATGTTACTTATACGTGACTGTCACTAATAAATTTTAATCATTATTGTTGAAAAACCGATCGTCAAACAGTCCACCCACATAAATTTGTATATAACACACAGACACGCATACGCTCGAATAAATAACGAATAAATGTATTTTATTATCCGTTCGATTTTAATGAAAACGTAATCTTTGCTCGAGCGCGGATTGGCTTCGACTGCTGGCCGTGAATTATAGATGTCCTGGAGTTTGTTAAAGGAAAAAACTCAAAAATTCCATTAATACAAAGCTCGAGATCGAATCGAAATCCGTATTCATAACGTTTCATCCATTTCCGTCGCTTTCAGATCGATTTGACATTACTTAAAATGCAATACCCAATTACAACTCTATATACGCGATACTTCCACTCACCTTCGAAATAATAATTTCAAACGTCATTTCAACAATACCGCTCCATCGTTATCGGAATCGCATAAACCGCGAGATGCGCATTTGAAAGTTCAATAAACACATCAAAGATGCGCGCCCCCGAGCATCATAACTTATACGTCGCGGGGGAATAGCGCAGTTTTAGCGAGGCGGGGATTTAATGAAACGGTGGGATCGATTTTCTTAATAGGATTTCCAAGACGACATTAGCGTTGTATCAATATGGGAAGGAAGGCGGAGGTTATGGCCCCGCGTCTACGCTGATGGGGTTATATTGCGCGACGGGGGTGAGCGCAAATTCGAAGCTGTGCTCGCGCAGCGTGTGCCCGATAGTCATACTGGTGTGATGGAGTGCTTGGGAAATTGAGGGAAATTTCGTTTTTTTAACATCGTCTCGAATGCCTAATGTGTAGATTTGATTTTTCGGATTGTTGGGAGGAGGGAATTAAAGTTTTAAGTTCGTGCTAAAATGGATATTTTTTGCAGCTTCGTATACATTTTTGTATTTTCGTATGGTTATAAAAAGTTAATACGGGTTTACATACTATTCTCTGCATATTTTACTAGTATGCACGTTTTCGTGTTTCCTGTATATTAAACATTTATTCTATGAAATATTTTGTATGTTACTTTTTGTAGGAAAAGGCTGAAAAATGTATGAAAACATATTTTAGTATTTATCTTTTATCTTTGAATTTCCATTAAAAAAGTATTTTTCTTTTTTTTGAAGAATTTCTAGGGATCTACGAACAACTAGCTTTTTGGAAACAGTATAGTATTTCGAAAGGGTCTCAGGTGGTGCATCTTATCGATTGGCAGTGGTCGAAATATTTGGGGCCTGTTAACTGATCTCTCCGAAAATAAAAGTTCACCCATTTTCTTAGTATGTAGTTGAAAAGTTTTTATTCTTAATCTATTTTTATTTACACTAAGTACTTTACTATTTTAACTTAGGAAGTTAATTAAAATTAATTACTAAAGTTTTTTAAACTAAACTAATAAAAGTTGACCCATTCGCTTATCTCTTGAAGAAAAAAAAGTTTCCTTATTCAATATATTTCTATACAGAAAGGAACAGATTTATAACTCTACAAAATTCATTATCAAAATATATTAATATTTAGAATTTTTTCCAATAAACTATCAAAAATGTGGTAATTTCTACTAAAAAAATAATAAAGTTTATAAAATTGATCTATTCACGGTAAAAATCCTAATGCAAAGAAGAACACAACATTTTTCTTCATCAAAATATTTTAACCGTGTATTATCAAAGTTACTTCTCGAGAGAATCAGCAAGACGTACAACATGACCACCAGAATCCCCGAAGCTTAACCACCCATAAAAAGGAGTCCGCGCGTACATACACACACACATTTCATCTCACCGCAGCCCGCAAGAACAGCAAATCTCTCTCCCTTTCTCTCTCTCTCTCTCTCTATCTTCCGCGCAAGCTCAAACAAATCCCCGCCGGCCGAGCGCTATATGTATTATTTTTATTCCGGACCGGCTCGAACCGCAAAAAAGCGGAAGTGATAATCCCGGGCGTTCGATTCGTTACGTCGCCGCTATATACACGCTGCCTTCTAAATATACGCTGGCCGTACGAACGCGCTTTTTTAAAACACCACGCGAAAAAAGCTTCATACGGAATGCGTAATGCCTTCCGAGAATTCACCGGCGCGCTACTACTATGTGTGTGTATATGCGTAAGCTGGGAATAAAAATGTCTTTCGCGGGAGTGTTTGGAAAGCGGTTTCATTGACAGGCTGTAATAGGTGTTTGGGTAATGATTTTGAACAGTGATGTGACGGTTTAAGTTTCCCGCTGAAATGTTTATAGAGGTATATGTTGTAATCGTAGTTATTATAAGGTTGGAAGATTTCTAAATAAAAGAAAAAGGTTATGCGAGTCTTTGTTATTAACAGAATTGTTTGTTAATATTACGCACAATAATAGTTATATTTAGCGTAAAGAACTAGACCACATTCATTCCTTGTAATTATAATTGACTATTATTTTGTGACACTTGAAATATTTGAAAATCTTAGTGAATAGCGAGCATTCAAGAAATGTCTTGAGCACGCTATTTACATGACATCATTACTGGAATCTAAATATTTATGTCAAATTGGATGTTTCGTGCCTATTAATATAGTAGGAAAATTTAATATTTAAATTAATAACAACGTTTTCTTATGTAATTTTATAAAAAAAGAAAACAAAATAAAAAAATTTTTAACGTTTCAAATCAAATTGAATATGAGCTTATGAAGTAAAATTTTATATAATATAAATTGAGATTTCGAAACTTCGATAAACATGACAAAAGCTGAATTAAAACCCGAAAAATCAAACTGATGTGTATGAAAATTCACATTACAATGGATCAAAAAGCAGCCTGACGTGTTTATCCGCGCGGCTATCGTAAATATTCCTCGACCCGAGCGTATTTATTTTCAGATGCACGAAATTATAAAGGTTGATGAGGAATATTACAAATAAAAACATTTTGGCGAGTGGCCATGATAACATATAAAAAACATTTTTCACTATAATCTCCGATAAAAAACTATTTTAAAAAGAAACCATTAATTGCATTCGATCCAACGCGACGACAGTGATATGTATGATCGATTCATTTCAAATCCCCCCCTCATTATTTTCCCTCCCGTCCAGCCTCTCCTAAACCATCTTCGAACCCATACTTCAACGCTTCCTCGCCAAACTGCCGACGAGACGTTCACAATGAGTTCGAGAAAGGCATCCTCGCTAATCAGACAGATCGATCCGCCCCGGCTAATTTGCAATTTGCCTTCGGCGTCGCCGGAAAAGTGCGTTCAGAGCGCAGCTGTCGATGCAGGCTTTTTATTCCTCGAGACGCGATAAATCCAGTGACCCACAAGTGCCAATGACGCTGGCGAAATGGAAAGAAGAAGGCGACGCGAATGTTTGATATATAAGTATGCAATATGCATTGTTCAAAGTGGGAGTTGTTGAGTTGGAATATCGATGTGTAGGTTGTTTTTTTGGTCTTTGAATGCGTTAGTAAATAAAAATCAAGGTTTTCTTTTAATTAAGCGAATGTTTTAACTGCTAATGTTAATTAGAGCACTTTGTTTTTTCTTCGTTTACGACAAAATCTGTATTTCATTAATTCGTATAATGAAATCTAGAATATAAAAAGTATACGCAACCGTCACTCTCGTCCCGAATAAAAATGTCTCACCTAGCGTGCACATATCACACGGCCATCCATATTCCTCGCACTCGGCATATTTACTGCCGAAAAAAGAACAAGACTCGCCTCCCTTTCAAGCACATTCCAGCTGCAAAAATTTCTCGCTGTTTTGCAGTGCGCGCGCGAGTTTTTTGCATTTTTCTTCCGAAAACTGGGACGCGCATGCGTCAGTGCGATATTATAATTAGAACGGGCACGGGTATAGAGACGAGACGGTTTTGATGCGAAGGGCCGGGCACGAATTTATCTTTGTTTTTTACGTGGAAAATGGATTTGCTGGGTTATATTAATAGAGGTTCATATTTACCATTTCAGTGTGTGTGTATGCGGTTAATTGGGGTTTGGTGTAATGCGATATTTTATGAAAAGGATGTACTGAGGGTTCCGAGAATGAAACATCGATAAAGTATCAATAATGTGCGTATTGTTAATGGTTGATTTAGCGTTTCGCAATATTATGTTATTGTTACACTCACACACACATACAATAATTAACAACAATAATTATTATAAAAGAACAGTATTTAATTTATTCAAAGTTGTAAACACAAAGACAT
>JAPYZP010002483.1:0-18040 GCA_030522985.1 Torymus sinensis
GGTGGGGGCGGGGGGAATTTAGATGACGATCGACGGGGCGTTTTAAAAAATTTTACCGTTATCCAACAAATTTTTATTTCTACCGAATTCGATTCTGAAGCTTTCTGCATTTTTCCAAAGATGACGTTTATTTTTCTTTACAGGATCTGCCTTACGTCGGTGAGGTGGAAGGGGGCCTGACACCTGGTAAAATGGTCAAGGTGCAGGGAAAGGCACCTGAAGGCGCAACACGTTTCGCCATTAACTACCAGCTAGGCCCTAATCTCAATCCACGAGACGATATCGCTATTCATGTCTCGCCTCGCTTCAACGATGGCTTCATCACGAGGAATAATATTCAGTCCATGACTTGGGGTCCCGAGGAGAATGATGGAGCTATGTGGATTCAACGAGGCGAACCTTTTGAAATAATTCTACTGTGCGAGTACTACTGTTATAAGATTGCTATCAATGGTAGACATTTTGCTGAATTCAGTCACAGGCTGCCTTATGAAAAAGTTACGCATTTAGTGATTGATGGAGAGGTTGAGGTATCTTCCATTTTTTATGAAACTATTCCTATTGGCCCAAGGCCAACTGCACCTGCACCAGTACCTGATGTACCTCCTGTGAATGTTGGCCCTCCTCGTAAGTTTTTATTATTTATTTACCTTTTATTTTTTTAAATACACTAAGACAATTTAATGCATTTTATCTTAACTACTAATTTATCATTATTTTATAGCACCTGGTGGACTCTACCCATCTCTAAATGTTGATGAAAAATATGGGCCACAGCCAGGTACAGATGACTTTAGAAATAACCCACCACGTGCTTATGGTTATCAGCCTGGACCTCAGAAGGCTGAAGAAGAAGATGCTTTTGGTGGCTGTTTAGACAAAGTTGGCTTGGCTGTTGGAGGACTCGTTGCTGCTGGCGGTGTTGCAGCTGCAATGCATGCATACAACGTAAGTATAAGAAAATGATACTAATTGTTATGAATACTAATAAAAATTAAATTTGATTTTATAGAAAAATAAAAAGAAGCATGCAGAAGAGGAAGATCATGAAAGAAGCGAAGCTAAAGAAAATGAAAGTGGATTTGGTGGTTTGGGAGCATTAGGAGCAGCGTTAGCAAGTAGTTTAGCATCCAATGCTTTACAGGGAGATAGAAACGCACATGCACAGCAAGGCTATCCTCCTCAAGACTCAGGAATGTTTGGGTCTATTTTAGGAGCTTTAGGTAAGCGACATTTTCATAGAACAGTTATTTTAAATGAAAACACACAAACAAGCCAACATAACAAACATATAAATACTTTCAAACTATATTTCATTCAGATTTCATTAATTCAAATTGTCTATATTAATTTTAAAAATGTTTTGATACTCACATAGTTCAAGATCATGTTGCTTAATTATTAAAAATATTTTAAAATTAAATTATTGAATTTTATGCAATAACAAAACTTAAATCTATTATAAGATTCTGATAAAATCTCAATTTGGCATTAATATCTCATTTGTACTACTTACAATTAAACTAGAAAACTGAAAATTACTCAGCTGAAAGATACTTGCATGACATCATTCAATGGAATCTATGATTACCCCGAAGGCTGTAGTCATGTCTTAGTTCAGCAGATATAAATGTGTGCCACATCAGATATTTTGTAGAAGTATTTTGAGTTATTTTTAATAACAATTCAACATTATAGAATTTTATCAATAACTCCACATTTATAAACAAAATATATATTTTTGTATGTAAATTTGTTAAATTAAATTTTTTAATCATTAATGCGTTCATTACCATGACGGAAATTCGTCGATTAGCTGAGTACAGTGCTGCAGGTAAAAATAATAGAATATGGTCGAAAAAATTACTCCTTGGTTCCTCTTTAATAGTAGTGATTAGTGAATAATTTAAAATATATGTGTAGTAATAGGTTTATAACTATTATAATACTCACCAAGAAGCTGTATCACATTTACTTTTTAGTTAGATATTTATTTTTGATATTCAATAAAAGCTTGGAATATGATAGTCTTACATGACTTGTTTTTAATTTTATATTTTTAAACACGTTTTTTATTGCTATGAATCAGATACATGCATTGAAGCACGTAAATAGTTTTTAATTATCGTCCAACATTGCATGCGTTTTGTTATTTATTAAAAAAAAATTGGAAATGACTATTTTAGGAGGAGGAGGAGGTGGTGCCCCACCACCGAATTACCACCAGCAGTCTCCTGCTGACCCCTTGGGTGGTGCGTTAGGTTCCATCCTTGGCGGAGTTCTCGGCGGCGGCGGTGGTGCTGGTCACCAACAGCCGCCCCCGTATCAGCCCACTGGGGGCTACGGAGGCTATCAGCAAGGCCAAGGTGGCGGTAATGGCGGTAGCGGTGGCGGTGGCAATGACCTTTTCAGCGGCTTGGGCGGCGTCCTCCTAAAGTCAGCCATAGACGGCCTGTCCAAAAAAGTAAGTCTCAAGGTCCAAAAGAGTATAAACCGCAAGATGTCGGTGTCGCCAAGAAAATTATAACACCGTTGAATTTCCTTTCTTCGCTGCACCCGCTTTATTAATCAGTTATTTTGTCTACGTAACGCATTGCTTTTATTTACTCACACGTATTTTTCTATCAACTGTCCTATAGAATTTTACTCGATAGATCTGTACATGGTAAATTTTTATATATTAAGATTTTTATTTTGCATGATTAGATATGTATGTATATATTTATTGAACTCGCTTTTAATTTATTTTATCTTATAATAAATAAACAATATTCATGACACTCTTATTTTCTTTACTCACCTCTTCTTTACACCTATCACTATGATGTACTAAATATCTAATATCTTGATTTTCTATCTTATAAGTGAATATTTTTAATAATCACGATTTTCCTTGCTTTGTTCACGTATTTTTGCACGATTATTATAAGACAATTTATGTTAATTAAGGATGATGATAAAAAGTAAGGAGAGATTTATGGTTCAAGTCCAAGCAATGTATTGAAAATAAACAGTCGTCAAGCTCCAATGATTTAAGGTATAATTTACGTAAAATTCCTGAAATCACGAAAAACCATAACACTATTAATTTTGTGACTAACTATTAAAACAGAATATATCAACATCCAAACACAATGTTTCTGATATGATTCTTATTTCAGAATTAAAACTGAAAGCTTTTTTATAATTTTTTTTTTTTAAACCTGCTTATTTTTACAAGGTACTAATTTGCAGCTTTAAATACTAAATAGGTATGGCTATAAAATGCATTTATAAATAACTTTGAATTCTTACTCGTTTGGTGTAAAAAACTAACATTTTATTTTTTAGGAAAACGAATATCCATAGGTACACCTATCATATTCTCACGTATGTACGAACGTATCGGGTATCGCATGAAAAAAAAAGAAAAAAATTCCAGAGTATTTAGATTACTTCTTCTATATGCATTAAAAGTAGATAACACGCAGCTTAATATTAGTAAGCAATCCTGAAAAATATTTAATAGTACATTATGGAACAATTGGCAGTAATTATCAAGGAAATAATTGACTTTACGTATTTCGTGTTGCATATAGTATATTTTATTCCCGACTCAAGTGTGCCCATTGCACTTAGTTGACTAAAAAAGAATGCCATGGAAAAAAAAACAGAAAATAAGAGAGAAAGACAAAGAAATTGAAAATTACTTTTTGCGAGAATAAAGTATAAAGAGGTAGATCAAATGCTCCCGTTTTTTGAGTCAATAAAGTTGCCGTACAGGGGCGTCGAGAATATAACTATTTATATTAAAAATTAGAATATTTTTAAAATGAAAAAAAACTTGATGATGGTATAAATATTATTAGATCAACACTTTTGTATTGATCATTTCTATTAGATAACCTTTGAATGTCTTTATTGCGAGTTATGTAACCAAATTCTTTATAACAGTATTATGACTTTATACAAAGCTATGCGAATTCTTTGCTTGTGAAATGATTAATTATCTTTAAACAATAACTTTTCGTCATAATTCGTAAAGCAATTCATTATGAATTTTTATCATTCAACATTATCTTTGATATTATTGAATCACTTTACGAAAATTGATCTTATAGCAACCTGCCTTTTTATTAAAATATTATATTACTAAAATTATAATCCTATTTTTAACTATTTAAATATAATAGTAACGCATATAACTGCACGCTGGCTTTCCTAAAGTTTACTATGGTACATATTTATTAAAAAAAAATATGATAAATAATCTTCATTTAGGTATGTTATTTTTCCTCACACTGGGCCGAAAGTACCACATTCCCGCCCGGCGCAAAAACGGGAATGTGTCATTTTCGCCCTCGGGGTGAAGAAAAATAGTAAACGCTCCACGGGAGTAAAATTGGCCAGCCTACATCTCGTGTTTGCCACCCTCGCCTTCGGCTCGAGTGTCAATTTACACGAGATATGGACTGTCCAAATTTTTTCCTCCCATGGTGCGTAATATACTATTACTTAGTTTTAAGCGTTTCTTTTGCTTCAACGTACTTAAATAGCTATTAATAAGGTGAGCTGTCTATTTTCAATATATGCTTTTTATTAATAATTGATTATCATAATGATCTCTTATATATCTTTATCTTTGTGTGTAGGGTGACTTCACCAGTAAAGGAACGTTTAAGTCCAGTGAAGGAACGGGTCACGTGATATTTTTAATCGCTTAAATAAAATGCTTTTTCGCCATACCCTGGCTGAAAGTGCCACATTCCCTCCCTGCTTCAAAACGGGAACGTGGTGTTTTCGGCCCGGGTATGGCGAAAAATAGTATACGCACCACGGGAGTAAAATTGGAGCCGAAGGCGAGGTTTTATCCAAGTTTTTTCCTCCCATGGTGCGTAATATACTATTATGATATTAAACCGTCAAAAGTGTCTGTTCCGCCACTGGGGAAGTCTCTCTCTATATATATATAACTTATAAAATATTTAAATGATTCTTTTATTGAAACAATACTTATGATAAATGTTAATAATATTTGGAAATATTTAATTATGAACTGTACATTTACACACAGTCGCGCGCATAATATGCATGTGTTCTGACGTAATATCGCAACATAAAAACTCTGCGAGCGCAGCTCAGCGCACTAACACCGCTCTGTAGCATCACCCGCACAAAACGACAGACTTTTCTCATTTCCTCTGATTCCGCAGTCGCACAAGTCTCACCAGAACGATCAGGACGGCAGCGGCGGCGGCGGCGGCGGCTATTACCAGCCACCGCAGCAGCAGCCACCACCGTACGGCAGGTATGACACCGACGTGCCGCCCTCACACGCGCCACCGAGTCCACCCGGACACGCTGGAGGTCGTCCTAAACTGACCGCCGCCGAGATATCCAAGGGCCTTGGCCTCAGCGACGACGAAAATTAAAAGTAGCGGCGAATCGAACGGAGTAGCACGTTTCACTTGCTGCAGCAGCACCGCGTCGTTTTTTTTATAATATTCTTTCGGCGACAAAGTTTAATTATTGGTAGCAATAGTTTGCTTTGTGGACGATTTTTCGTGGTGAAGACATTGCCGACGGAGGATACAGTTTCAAACTCAACACACGCATTTGCAAAGTTATACGTGCTGAGAAAAATTATATTATAGAAGTGAATCTTATTAAACAATGCTGTTATCCATGGTAAAAATTGTTATTTACAAAAATTTTTACCATGAATAATTTTTCTAAGAATTTAGATATATTTTCAATTTTCAACCGAAAATGATCATTTTCATCATGTGATTTTTCTATCGCATTACAGCATTTTGTACTCCATTCAACGTAAAATAAATGCCTAATTTTATAAACATGTAAAGTACCAAGTTGACAACGAAAAAGAAGTTCTAAGTAGGCATGATAAAGGATCATCTTCGGATATGCATAGAATTTTTTTTTAAGAGCTATAAATATTTTTATAAATTTAATTATTTATTTTTACATTAGAATAATATCAAATGAATTTGAATTTCGATGTTCTTGCTGCTCATATATTTTGCTAGCCTTAATATCTTAAAAATATTAGTATAGTAAAAGTTGCTTATTGACGTTTCTAATAAGAATGTTGGTTGAATCAAATTGTATAATCAAATTATATATGTAATTTAATTTTACTTAACATAGTTCTTTATTCCCTGAGAATAGGGCTGGTTCAATAATAGTGGCCTTACAAATATTACATTATCGGACGTTTGAGATATAAAATCAGAAAAGTTTAATGGTATGCATACACATTCTGTTTGGAACTTGTTTTATTATTTTGAAAGCGTACAGAAACAATATTTTTAATAATTTAAACCTTTATTGAAAAATAGAGGCATATATATGCATACAAAAATATACAAATTCGTATAATGATATATTAAAGTAATTTATGGTATTAACGTACAAATTATATTTTTTTAGATCTGAGTATTGTGAATATATCAATCGCGATATTGATATTTAAACTTATAGATACACATATTCAAAATGGCTAAATGTTGGCGATACTGCGATATACAAATTGATTATTTTGGATTGCCTCTACACTATATATCCTATTCCTATTCGTTCACACGACGTAAAGAAATTTTTATTATTATTAAAAGCGAACACAACGTACAAAACTGAAAAAAATGTTTCCAAAAACCACCAGTTTCCAACGGTTTCTTACGGTTTTCTATAGTTTCGTATGGCTTTCTACGTTTATTATTTCCGTTTGTAGTGACTAATTCATAAAACGAAATAAGATCTTACAAATATTTTTTACTGCATATTAGAAAGTGTTAATGATATTAATAATAAATAAGATGAAATGTAAAAGAGGATACCCACGGATACCTAATAAATAAAATTAAAATTGTGCGAAGAACCTTATGAAAAAATTATTGTGAAATTTGATAAAATAAATGAAAAAATTAAGAGTGTGATTGACATTCAGTAGTAAAAATTCAAAATAATTTTAAGTTAAATTTTTAATTTCTATAAGTAGATTCTTTATGTTCACACAAATTTTATAGATTTTATATTATTATCGAAAATGGTCGATCATGGGTATCCTTTACACTTTAGTGTAATATTTTCTGTAACCATAAATTACGATACACGCGTCCATAGAAAATTTTAAAGTATGCATATTAAGAGAAGTGAGGCAAAAATAAATTTTAAAAGGTTTTACATATGTTAATACATACGATATCTTACAATGATTTTAATCGTAAATTGATCAGAGTACTTACCCATGATATTAAACATTTAAAATTTTATTACTATGTTAAAAGTTATTTAATATATATATATATATCGCAGTGTTTGAATAGTTATCGAAAATTTTTAAACTAATGATATACTTGCTTTGCATAAAATATAATTTATTTATATTTTCTGATAATTACTTTACCTTTAGATGCTTCTACTACACTTATGTTGAGGATCGAAATAATTATCTGATAATAAACAAATCCTATACATTCTTCCAATTTAAAATGCGCAAATAAATATATGATGCTTTTAAAATTATCGTCATTAATTTTTGTTATATACTAAGTTATTTTAATATTGAAGATTTTTTTTTTATAAAGTATATACATTTATTTATAAGTAAAAATTAAATTACGTTAATTCAAATTGAAATTCGAATTGAATGTTGTAAAAAATATAATTTGATCTGAGTATATCTTTTTGCCTTTTTTATTTCACCTGTACTAAAATAAACTTTTAAGCATAAAATATATTCAACAAAATATAATAGGTAACTTTTTGAACCCTTCCATTACTTTTTTTGACTATATATTGTATTATACAGAATTTACTGTCAGTTGCTCACGGAGATATTTCTATAAAGTGTATCATATGGTAACAGTAAGAATCAAAGCCGTAGGTTTAATTTTTTTGTGAATCTCTTCATATACTATATATTATTCCTGCAGAAAGTAATTTTTCAATTCTTCTGTTTTTCTCATATTTTCCGCTCTTTTCGTTAGTTTCACTTTCCAAGTTAACAAAGTGACCATAAGGATTCACGGAAAAACCTCTCGATATCCCGCTCTCACGGGCTTAAATAGTTTCGTTGAATTTTTTGGATCACCATGGGACTGCACCCTAATTAAGTCGACCACTGCCAGATCTATAGCGAAAAATACACCTGCAGGAATAATTTACGACTTTACTCCCTTATAATTTACTTATTGAAGTTTTCAACAAAGCCTAGAATTTGAATTATTCCTCAATTGTCTCCGAGAATGAAATCAAACTAAACTTGTACAACTAATGTGTACTAATTGAAATTAATACAATCATTTATATTTTCAAATATCTATATTAATGAAATTTCTTTCTTACAAAAAGTGAATAATTAATAAACTTTGGTAATGTGCTTACCGACATAATTTTAGAATGTCTATATCTTTTGCAAATAATAATAGAATTGCTAAAAAAAAAAATTGAGTATTATATTTACATATATAAAGTGCTTGACGTGCATCTTTTTCCAAAAAAATCACGAGAATTTATTTAATTAAATAAAAACCGTACTTTCGGTAAGTAGATCTCTCATAGCTAACGAAAATGCTAATAGAATAATCAATCAAAAAAATTTCTGAATATAGTGTTTACGTGTACGGAGCGCTTGACATACGTCTTTTTCCAAATAAACGTTTGAATGTTAGTTTAAAAAATATTGAAATTAGGGTTTCACATCACCTTAATAACTATTATCATTAAATTAAAAATTTTTAGAACAGATAATAAACTCTTTTTAGCTGTTCATAATAGAATGAAACTGTTGATAATTTTTATAAACTGTTACTATAGTCTCAAATCCTATCTTTATAAACAGTTATTACCAGTTGTAAACTTTTTTAAAAATTATAAAAAATGTAAGTTTTATTTCCGCCTGAGCTATAAGGAACTTTCCACAAATGAATTCCTGTGTGCTGTCCTGCGTTGTACTGTGCTGCGAGTTGCTCTGTTTCTCGTAGAATTGATTACTGATTGATTGACGACTGAATTATAAACCAATCGGCGACATAGTTTACAAGAAAGAAAGTACCTCGCAACACAGCACAGAGCAAGACAAGCTCCTGGAAGTTGGGACCTCATAAAAAAACCATCATATATTATTACATGATACGATTACGCGATAAAAATGCAAAGTAGACGTTTGGGCGTGTTTTAGTTTTTTAGATAATAAAAAAAATATCCGGGTGCTAGAAAAATTAAAAATTTTATTTTTTTTTCATAGAAAAATTCTTAATGCGACAAGTGATTCAATGGTAATTGATAGTTTTTAACACGCGCAAACAGCACTCCTAATTACTTTTATGATAGGCCCATTATTTATGCAATAAAAAAAGTTTCAAATTTTCAGTCACGCACTGAATCGAGAATTGCGAAAGAAATAATTTTCCTCTTGTTACTGACTCTTTAATACTGTCCAAGTGTCCACGCAGAGAGGGATATTATATCTTTAGTCATGTTGTCCAGACTCTGATGATGAAAGAGACTATATCTCTTTAAAAGTACCCATTTTGATAATTATACAAATATGAGCTTTATTGCAAAACTAATTACGGGTGCTGTTTGCGCGTGTAGATCGATTACCATTGAAACAATTGTCGTATTATCAATTTTTCTATGATAAAATTAAAACTTTTTATTTTTCTAGCACCGGAACGTTTTTTTTCATTATCTCAAAAACGAAAACCGCGCAAACGTCTACTTTGCATCTTTATTAATCATTTTTTACGCGCAATCGAATCATATAATAATACTTGATGATTTTTTTAACTTCTAGGAGCTAGCAACATTTGTGGAAAGTCCCTAAGGAGCGAGTTGACGTATATGTATTATATAGGCTGTAGAGTAAAAAAAAAATTATTATCAAGCAAAATCTCGTGATACGAGTCTCCTTAAATATGGTTTAGCTTTATATAAGTAGTTTTTAAGCAACAAAAAAAAATTCGGTTGACAGCCTGCATGAATTTGAATGGAATCAGTCACGCCACTGCGCCACGCCGCCATGCGTCTACAATTTTGTATACGATGGCGCTGATTGGTTGATATTTAAGTATCAACCAATCAGCTTAGTAGCCTACAAGAACCGTTAACGCGCGGCGCGGCATTTTCAGGCCACAAGGCAAGTTGTGTGTTCTGAAATCCACCGATTGGGAGCGCAGCCGGACTTGTTGATGTGTTCAATATGGCTCGATCTTGATGTTGCAATCTTGCAATACTATACTTCTGTAGTATGGACTATGTTTTAGAGAGAAGCTGGCGTCTTCTCTTATCTTGATTAAATAAGTGTGCTTTTCAGAATCATGTTTATCAGGGAAACGTTATTAATTGTCACATTTTATGAATGTAATATCTAATTAATTACTTACTTTTATGATATCTGTTAAAGTTTTGTGTAATTCTTCTTTATGTTTTACACTTATAACCTTTACTATGGCGGTCGTCTTAATTGCGATTTATAATTTTCATTAAGAGTAAGTAAAAGTTTAAAATATCTTTTACATGAATATACTTAATACAGTAACTTACTATTTTTGTATACTACCTTATACTTTTTGTATAATATTTCTATAGTACTGTGCATGGTTGTCTTTAAATGAGGTTAAATATTTCATTCTTGAAAAAAAGTTATAAAATTTTTTATAACATAATAAATTTATTAACTTTCTTTTACTTGATATACAGAAAAATTATAATAACTATCACATAGTTTGAATAGATATAAATTTCATTAACGCCTGTTATTTGACAGCCCGAGAATATTATATACAAAGTATATACTTACATATGTAAGAAGATATAATTACTCTAGTCAATATCAAAACAATTACAACCAGTAATTTATATTTGATAGTCAAGAGTCTTTCATTAAATGTTGTGTACCACTACATTCAAGTATTTCGTTAATATATAGTATTCATATTTTCTGTAATGACATGATAATGTTGGACTTACAATGATATAATTTAAAAATAATCCTCTTAAAGCAACAATATTGTATGTTTTAGATTAATTATTTTAAGAATTTCTTACAATACTATATTTTTCTAATACATAGCTATTTAGTACAATATATAGTAGATTTTTTTATTCTTGAAAAAATTTAAATAAATAATGTATAATAAAGAAAATTATACTATAATATTCAATAGAATACAATTTTATTTGCAGGTATTTAAAAATAAAGAGGACTAAATAAATAGTAAAAGAGTAACTTTACATCATGGCTCCAGTACCTTTAGAAGGACATCAAACTCCTGTGACTAATATGCCACAGGAGGGAAATCGTGGAGGTTCTATTTCCCTTGGTTTATTAATAGATTTTATACTTCAGAGGACATATCATGAATTAACAGTACTTGCCGAACTGTTACCTCGGAAAACTGATATGGAACGTAAAATAGAAATATATAACTTTTCTGCAAGAACACGGCAATTATTTGTGAGATTATTAGCATTAGTAAAATGGGCTAACAGTGCCACAAAAGTTGAGAAATCGGCTCATATTATGGCTTTTCTCGATAAACAATCTTTATTGTTTGTTGATACAGCTGATATTTTAGCGAGGATGGCTCGTGAAACTTTAGTTCATGCTAGGTTACCTAATTTCCATTTACCAGCAGCCGTTGAAGTATTAACAACTGGAACATACAATCGTCTCCCTGCCTGTATAAGAGAAAAAATTGTGCCACCAGATCCGATAACTCCTTCAGAAAAAAGAAGTACTTTGCAAAGATTGAATCAGGTGATTCAACATAGACTTGTAACTGGTAACCTTTTGCCTCAAATGAAAAATCTTGAAATTGATGCGGGACGAGTAACATTTAGAGTTGAGCAAGAATTTTCTGTTTCTTTAACTGTAATGGGTGATGGACCTAATTTACCTTGGAGACTATTAGATCTGGAAATTTTAGTATCTGATCGTGAAACAGGTGATGGTAAGTCACTAGTGCATCCATTGCAAACACAGTATGTTCACCAAGTTGTACAAGCACGACTTGCAGAAAACACTGATCCCCTTGCTGAAGTTTATCATACTCTGCATTATTTTTGTCAATCATTACAACTGGAAGTATTATATTCACAAACATTACGTCTTATAAGAGATCGTTTAGATGATTACATTCGCATCGATAAGTACATATCTGGTGAATGTTTAACAATTTCATATTGGAAAGAACTGACAAATAAAGATTCTGGATCTGAATTAGGATATAAACTTAGTGTTTTAGTAGATCAGCATGATCCTGCAAAACCATTAGCTATTGTTCATACTCCATCATTAGCAAATAAAGAATTTGAAGTTTCAGATTTAGCAATACGATCAAATCAATTATCAATGGAATATTTATTGGTTCATACTATTTACATAAGAACAAGAAATCGCTTAACAGATTTAAAGCAAGAACTGCAAGGGATGTTCAAAGGAATTGAGTGTACCTTAGCAGGTTCACCAGCTATCTTATCAGTTCCTATTTTACAACCATGCTTAAGAGCAGAATTACTTTTGATAGCTGTTGATACACATACGGGAATGCTGCAATGTCATATACCCCAGTATGATGCTCCACTTGTTCCTGAACTAACTGCTGCATTGAATGAAGATCATTCAAAACTTCCAACATTAATAACCGAATTGAGATTTTGGATCACACAAAAACGATGTGAAAAAACATTGCAGCATCTACCTGCCACACCACATGAAAAATTGCCACTTTTGTACCAACCAGATCATCCTATTACTTTAATTAATAAACACAGGATGTATGTACAATTTCACAGACATCCAACTGTTATTCTAATAGTAGCTTTTAAAGAAAATGAATTGTTACCATGTGAGATTCAATGTTCATTCTTTTTGTGTGCAGTGAAACCAAGTTCAACTGAACATGATACAAGTGATGATAGCATTGATACAAAACATCATAATATATATTTAAAACTAGAAAGCCTTATAGAATTTGATACATTTGTCATAACACATGGATCTTTTACAAGTGTAGACTCTGAAAATGAAGCAGAAAATAGCGGATTATCGGATTCGGCGGATAAAGCTGGCAAAAAACGTAAAAATACTGGTCTTAATTTGAGGCCTGATTCAGGTAGCGCAGCACAAAATAAAAGGCCAAAATCTCCAGCTTATTTTATTCCGGAATTGGCACATGTTGTTGCACTCTGTGATGAACAAATTCCGTTTGTCATGCTCGCCCAAGAGCTGACAAAACGGGAAATATCTCATCAAGGACTACAGATTGAAGCTAACGCTACAGCCTTGGTGTTGAAATTGGTTCAACTACCATACCCATCAACAAATGTCACTACAAGCAGTGCGTGGAATGCACTTCTCAAAAGGCTGCTTAGCGTAGCCATTCGAGTGCAAGGTAAAGGTACCGGAAAAACTTGGTTGGCTGAATTTGTATTTTATGGCAGTCCATTAATAAGTAGTCACCCAAAGGAACAAGGTTTGAGAAGACCTGTTTACTTTTCATATGAAATGGGAACAATAGATGGAATACCTCAAATGGTAGATTTATTACTCAATGACTGGGCCCAAATTGTCAACCTTTATTCTATAGTTCACGATCTTTCAGAATATTATAAAATGGAAAAATCCAATTTGCGTAACATTGCCAGTATAAAGTCTTACAATTACAGTAAACTGATAATGACGTATGGAGCTCATAGGAGGGCTTCTGTAACTGTTCAATGGGATCCCAATGAAAAGACTTTCAAACTCTACTTTGGTAAAAGTCCCACGAGCACAACCGAAAATGCGCATTCCTTACTGAAGGAACAGCTAGAGGCCAACTTAAACCGGGACAAGAACCTCATGCAGGTAATTCATATCCTAAACGAGACTCTGCAACCGCTGACCTCCATGAGCAAGCTGCCCATCATACCCCAGCTCGGGCTGCTGGAAAAGCGCATGAACATACCTGTGCCGTCGTTCATCGTGATGCCGCAGTGCATAACGCTCGTGAGGATAGCCTACCAGAGCATGTACTGCCTCGAGCTCTGCTTCCGGGGCGACGGGTTCGTCAGCCTGCGCGACGGCGCCTACAGTCGCTTCGACCACAGCAACGTCGTCGAGGGCTTCACGCCCATCCAGGGCCTCAGCACCTTCCTCTCCCAGTACGTGGACAAGAACGCGATCTACCGACGCCGGTCGCAGTCCGAGGACGACAACCCGCCGTCGCCGGTGACGATCGACAGCGAGGGCAACGGGGCCGGCAACATGGGCTTCCTGGGCCACCACCGCAGCGGGCCCCAGTCGCCGGCCGCCCAGCAGCAGCAGCAGCAGCAGCGCGAGGGCCTGCGCTTCCACCCGCCGCTGACGCCGCCCTCCGGCAGCAACCCCAACACGCCGGCCAGCCCCCACACGGCCAACATCTCGCAGGGCGGCCAGCACCAGAACTACGGCAACAGCCCCGGCATGTCGCTGAACCTCGCCTCGCCGCCCTCGCTGACGCCCAACACGCCCAACATCCTGCCGCACCCCTCGCCCGGCTCCGGCCTCGTGGCCAGCCCGCTCAGCCAGATGCACGCGCCCAGCCCCGCGGGCCTCATGCCCACCTCCTCGCCCGGGCCCTGCGGCAGCGTGCAGGTCGGCCACTCGCCCGCCGGCTCCTTCATGCAGACGGGCCACGGCGTCGACGGCAGCCCCTTCCCCTCCTCCCAGAGCATGGCCTCGCCCGCCGCCTCCAACTGGGCCGGCTCGCCCAGCATCTCGCGGCCCTCGCCCGTGCGCCCGGGCCAGAGCCCCGGGCACGTGCCGCTGCACAGCCCGCAGCAGCCGCAGCAGCTGGGCCCCGAGCACCGCATGGGCAACCACGTGTCGCGCGTGCTGCCGCAGCGCTCCTGGGCCGGGGCCATCCCCACGCTGCTCACCTACGAGACGCTCGACCTGCTCTGCTCGTACGCGAAGCACCCGAGCGGCCTGCCGGGGCCCGACATGTCGCCGCTCGAGCGCTTCCTGGGCTGCGTCTACATGCGCCGGCAGCTGCAGCGCAACATCCAGCTCACCGAGGCGCTCACGCTGCTGAACAGCACCGAGCCCGGGGTGATCCACTTCAAGGTGGCCGAGGCCTTCCAGTGCCGCATGTCGCTCAACGGCCAGAACATGCAGTCGCTGCACATCAAGCTGCAGCCGATCCCCGAGCACAACAAGCAGTGGACGATGGACGACCTGGCGATCCTCGAGAAGTTCTGCGACTCAAGGGCGGTCGTCGCGCCCTACAAGCCCAACTCGATGATGGGCTTCATCACGATACTCACGATGCCCTACAACGTCCTCAAGGACTTCATCCAGATCATGAAGCTCGAGATGATCCCGGGCTTCGTGCAGCAGCAGCAGATGAAGTGGGCCGTGCAGTGGTGCCTGCGCGTGCCGCCCTCGGCGATGCCCATCGTGCCCTGCGGCATGCCCGCCGTCATGCAGCACAAGACCAAGATCCTCTTCTTCCTGCACATCACGCGGCTGGGCATCCAGTGCCGCGAGGAGGAGGAGCCGCCCTCGCTCATCCTGCCGCTCATCTACGACGTGCGCACGAACCTGACGCAGCTGGCGAACGAGCGCGACTCCGCGCCCGCCTCCGCCATGAACGCCGTCTCCATGACGCTCAAGCGCTTCGCCGAGTTCGGCGTCAACGCCCAGGAGTGCTCCATCTTCCCGGCGGTGCGGAACCTCATGACCAGCTTGACGCTGCCCTCGGAGGCGGCCGTGCCGCCGCAGATGCCGCCGCAGATGCCCCCGCAGATGGCCGGGCAGCAGGTGCCTCCAGGACAGCAGATGCCGGGCGCGGGCATGCAGATGATGCCCGGCGGTCAGGGACCGCCCCAGGGCCCCTACAGGACCCAGGGCATGCCCCCCATGAACATGATGGGTGGACCATAGTTCTACTAAAGGTATATTCTACATTCCCTTATTTTATTCTCTAATAGTACTGTACAATGTTTCGAATTGCTGATACAACATTATTCCTTTTATTCTAGGCTGTACCATGTAGAAAAAAAATAATAGGACAATTTGAAGAAAAAGATGAGACAGTGAGAAACGTCTTGCTGCAGGAATCATCTTGAATATCATTGGTACAGTAATGAAAGCAACTTTTTTGTGGCAGTGTCAAACACATCAAGAGTCTATATTTTTAGTCAATGACTAGATGAATAGAGTGAAGCTAGATAAATAATGTTGTTGTTTCTGGAGATAAATAAGGATAGTAAGAATTTCGTTCAACTGTTTGCAATGCAAAGACAGTTTGTAAAGTAATTATTTATTTACTTTCTAAACATGGACGTGACATTCGCATTTTTGCAATGTAAATGTATTTTTGTAGATATAAGTATAGATATATATATAAATGTATAATGAATAAATATTTTTTATTAGTAATGATTAAAAATTAAAAAATTAAGAATAAGCCTTCAATATAAAAGTATGTAATAACGATAACAGTTGTTTAAGTACTTAATTAAGTAACCGTGCAAATATTATTAATATTACCTATACTTTATAACAGTAAATTATGATTCCATTTTTTTAAGGTAAATAAATTGTAAATAAATAGGTGTAAATCTTCTCGTATGAAATATACTACTTTGGTACAATCATAAAAGAATTATATTATTATTTCATTACTGACTTGTAAGTCCTATGACTTAATTGGCTAACTTTCTTTGGTTATTGTATAAAAAAAAATATTAATATAAGCATAAGTATTAGTCGACTCTAGCATTAAAACTTTTTAAACACATATATAAACTCCGTCTGTGTCGAAAAAGTCGTTTATAGCACTGAGTGGCATAAATCCGCTAAACCCTCGCTAGCGCTCGGGCGATAATGCACGGTGCAAAAATGGAATGCTAATGGCACGGATAGGTGTGACATGGTGGATTTACGCAGTCAGTGGTATAAAATAGTGTACGATACACGTGTTATAAGTCGTTCTTTATGGCACGGCGTTAAGCGCACTCGCTACGCTCGGGCGTTTATACACGCCGTGCCGTAACGTACGAATTATGCCACTAGTATCGTAATGTACTAAATACTCAATGTTTACCTACCTATACATCCATATTCGCAAAAAGACAAGACGATAACTAAAGTTGCATAGATATATAAATAACTACTATACAGTGGACACCATCAAAAAGTACTTCAGTCATCGGCCTAGGCTCAATGGTGCTACACCATACCAAAGTGCCAATTAATTATTGGAAATATATTTTCTGTAATTATTTATAAAATTATGAAGATATTGATGAAATTCAAGAAAATAAAACTTAATACAAAATATACTTATGCATTTATCCATACTTTTTTAATTAATTAATTCTTTATTATTTACATTCATACTACGTAAATGAAGTTATAAAAAGATGGATCAAAACTTGGCATATTATTTGAGCAATTACACAGAAAGAGAATTTTATATAAATCACGGTATACTTTTGTACTTTCGCTTTGATGCTTTCTCGTTATTGGTATAATATAATTATTACAGTGTATTTCGCGATAGTGTTAAATAATTTTGAAAAGGAGATGCAGCACGCATAATTTGCTATACTGTAAAAAAATTGCATTGAATATTACTTTAATTATGGGAATAATATAATATATGCCGATATACCCATCAGAATTTAATTTTTAGGCACGACTGCTACTCGAGAAAGCCTTATAATTTTACCAGAGGACTTTAAAAAGTAACAATTTTATATGTAAAAACTATTTTTAACGTTTTCTGGAATGTATGTATGTCTCTACGTCCGAATATACTCAATTGTGGGTCTAAGGCTCTTGTATACATTATTTAAATTTTGTGTATCTTCTATTCTATTAACTGCATTTTTATTACTATTTATGTCAAGCATTTCAGAAATGATTCATTTATTTTTTTTTTTTTATTTGGTTATTTAACGTCGTATCCCCCGGTTTGGGTATTAGCGACGTGTTAATAACTGTTATAACTGTTAAAAACTCGTGTTTGGTACTGTAGGGTTGTAACTGTAGGGGTTTTCGGTC
>JAPYZP010002484.1:0-13555 GCA_030522985.1 Torymus sinensis
GATCGGGAGGGCGGGCCTCATGCTCCCCGTTCGGAGTGCTGAGTATTTTGTTACGAAAGCAGCGAGTGGTCCGCAGTTGTTTCCGACTAGACACTTTTGTCGAAAGTGCATCACGCGAGTAATTTCCTGTAATAACGTGGTATAACGAGAACAGAAGCTCAGATCCAGAACAGAGAGGTCAAAAGTACAACGGGGAATATGTAGTGGAAAGATGTAGGTGACGAGAGAAAAGTTTTTTTGATCTTTTTACAGAACAAAATCGGGATTCTTCGGTGATAAGGAAAAATTAACAAGATTAAGAGAAAGTGGAGAAGGGAAATGAGACATCCTCGACCACGCCAATTACAAAACAGGTATCTCACCATTGGGGTCGGATATGAAGACCGCGGTCAATAATATACGTACTTACGTACATCTCATATCGTAAGAGTGGTACTTACACGAGATGCGGACATGAAGGGGAAGTCGAATTAAGAAAGACACGTATGTAAAATTAGAGAAAAGGAGTATAACTGATAATATCGACAAAAAAAGAGCATGTCACACTCGTCGACGTCACAAAAAAAAAGAATTATTTTAAAGCACCATTCCCAAAAAAAAACACACACACACATCATAGAAGCAATCGGCTATAGTCAATTTTGTACAAGTGTTATTTTCTGGAATATATATAAATATAAATAAATATATACATATATATACATAAATAGATAGATAGATATATATATTATAAATATAAATATTGAGTAACAGATATAAATAAGAAAAGAATATACATAATGTACACCAAAAAATGAGCACATTTGATGACGGCGAAAGAAGGATACACGATTTGACTTGAGTGACATCAGCTGCGGAAGTACATTTTTGTCATTGCTGTTTTGTGATAACTTAGACATTTCAATTCCTAAATGTTGATCGGATAATTAACGTAATTTTAACAATTACACTGTAAAAATGAATGTGTTGTAGGCGGTTCATTAATATAACAGACAACTTACAGGACTGAATAATGAGATGAATGGCATTAATTAGTTTTTGCATGTCCAGAAAATGATGGAGTGCAATAAATGAAAACTAATTAATCGTAATATATTTTCGAACACTTATAGAATAAATAATAATATAAAAAAGCGAGTGTAATGAACTAAAAAAATTGATTATATATGCTTCATAAATATAGCTCCAAAGAATTGCCTACAACACACATATGTTTACGTGTATATGTATACGATAAACAGTTTATCAATTAAAAAAATACAGGAATCAACTAAAAACTCTTATTATTATCAATTGTTCTAAAAAAACTGAAAATTACAAATATATCAGTAGATTATTACTTAATTAAGCAATACTTTCTAAATTAAAAGATATCAAATTTCGCAGCGTAAATAAAGGCTGAAATTAATAAAAGCTGTAGCGCCGTCTACAATGGCTTTCGATGTATAAGAGAAATATCGACTTCTATAAGAAAATCATTTTTGTCAATAAACAAAGAATTAAAAGTAATAACGCTATGCAATTGACTATGTCGTTAAGTTTTTCAAATTTTTAGATAATCCTTTTACAATCTTCTGTGCTGTTGTTAGAGGTAACCCCCGCAGATTTTTCTAAAAAGTCTCGAGAATACTTCTTTAAAAATAAAAAATGAAAAACAAACGGTATAAAATTATGAGAAAAACTTAAGCGTGAGAGATAAAATATCAGTTACGTAAAATTTTACAACCCGAATAAACTGTCCAATGTTTAATATCTCAATTACAGTGATTAGTTTTTACATAAGGGATAAAGTTCCAAATAAATATGATCTCAACAAGTGAATTTCAATTATAGAAGAAAATGATAATTATAATTTTTTATCATGATAACAATTTAGTTAATTTTATTTATTAACAACAACACAATAATACGGTCTGTCCAGAAGTTTAACCCGTATTAAAAAATGCGTTTTATTCTATTCAAAACTTGTCAGGAACAGGATACTTATATTTTTTGATTCAATAAATTCAATATTAAAATCTGCTGTTTGATACGTCAAACGTTTATCGTTGTATGCTTTTAAGTTTGAAACGAGCAAGTCTTCTAAAAGAAAAAAACAATTCCTGTAAGTGGAATCCGATGTAGGTTGGATGTACATATAAAAAAAATCAAGTATCGAAACAAAAAAAAAGAAATAATGCGCATTAAATATACGAATAGATGATTGTATCATTATACGAAGAATATGTCAGAGCGTACAGGACATTTTGCAGCGCGTCTCTTATTGAAGTATCACTTTTCATCGTATCTTCGCCTCAAAAAGAAACCTGAAAGTTTTTCCGAAAAAAAAAGTTGCAACGCCCTATTATTCTATAAGTATATGAAATAGACTTCTGCTAGCTTATTACGATGTAACCCGCATGTTTCGTTGAACGTGATGAGAACGGAATGAGAGACTTTAAAAATCTGAAAAGGTCCTGTACACGAGCAAAGCTATATATACATAGTATTTCTATTATGTCCGTCTGCAAAGTCTATTAGAAGAGTCTATCCAACCCTGTCCTTAATCTTTCGACACGCATATACGAGAATGAGAAATAAAAAAAGAATAATGACACGTGTGTTTCCTATGTGTACTTGGAAGAGCGTTCAGGAGTGAAAAAGTGAGAAAGGGAGAGAGTGTGTGTGTGAGAGAACGAGGAATCGTATTGCAAACGAACAGCAGCGATCGACGGTCGCGAAACGCACGAGCAAGCAAAAAAAAAAAAATAAAAAATAAAATAATGAAAAATATATTAACACGTGTGCTGTATTGCAGGTTTATTGTACATAATTGAACGATAATTTTCAGTGGTTTTTATAAAATAAAAATAGAACAAAAAAAAATACTTAATGGCGAAAAAGGCAGAAAATAAAGTCGATATTTGCACCTCTCTTCACTTGAACGACATATCACACAGCTTCGCGACACACGCGAAGTTAACGACGTCGAAGAAACCTCGGAAGGATCGACGGAAAATTGTGTATACTTATACTGTTCGGCTTTTAGCGAGATTTTCGTTTGCGTAGAGCCTTCTCGACTGTTCTTTAACTATGTCGTCGATCCTGTTTTTCCCCTTATTAAAGAATACCCAAACTGTGTATGCGAGATTGCTGAAATATGTCGTAGATTGTGTGGAGCTGAAACGAGTAATCGATTTTGTAGCGGTATATAAAAGCTCATTGTTGCAGCAAACTTATATCTGTTAACAAAAAACATTTTCCACAGTACTTCATTTTATATAAGTAGCATGAAATTTTCAAAATTATATTTTTCAAAACATTGTTGTATAAAAATTGAACGAAAATTGCTTATAAGTTTTTTTAATTCAACGTAAAATTTGCTACAACAATGATCAAACTTTTCAAACGCGGTTGTAAACAGAAAATCATTGATGTACAACTCAACGTTGGCTTTCATGAAGGTGTACGTTTACAGCAATGAAAGCCCTGTGACTAAAATTATTCAAAAATTTGTAAATTTTCTTTTTACAAAAAGTTGACATTTATATTTATTTGTTTCTTATACTATATGTAAGAGAAAATAATCAATCTTCCTGGTATATTTAAATGAAGGTTGAGTGGAGAGCTTCTAAAAATACAGAATTTCATTTTTGTGAAGAATTCGTGAAATTTGTATAACAATCGCTCGTGAAAGTTGATTGTAGATATTGTTCGGAGGCGCTCTAATTTATCAAAAACCAGAAACGAGCTTTGAAATCGATTGAATTTATTGGAGTTTCGGTTGCTCAAGTTTTAATAAAAGATAGGTAGATTGAATAAGATCAAAGGATGAAAAAAATTGAGTTTAATGTGTATAGTCTATTTATTAATTTTTTCTTTTTTATAAGTTTTTTGAGTTATTGTGCGAATAATTTAAACTCAGACCGAATTTGTTAACACTGGCAAAAACTGCATCGACTTTATACTAAAATAAACTAGCATATCACGTAATTAATTAAAATTATGAAATAAATTGAATAACGTACTGAGGTATGAAAAATCATATCCCGAGAATGATGCAAATAACGAGGGGTTTCGTCGATTGCAAAGAGATAAGTAAAAATAAGTTACCATTATACTTCGCTCAAACCTGGTTAATAAACGCAAGAGCAAAATCACGAGCCATCCATCGCTTCTAAGTATCATCGATCACGCCATACGAGAGTAATGTTTGTTTATTGCACATAAAAAGGAGAAGTTAAATTTCGTGTATTTCCGTACAACCGACGCTATAATAAAGCTATTCTAGGGATTATTGAACGGAAAACCAGTGTGCAAGTGCGTGTGTCTCAGTCCACATTGTCAAAAGCATCAATAAAAAAGAGATTTTATAAAACACCATCAATTGTGTTTTTAATTATTTAAAAACTACTCTCTATCCAGCACTTATCCGTATTTTCTTTATCATCCATAAACATTTTCTGTATGCGTTTCTAGAAATTCTGTATGATATAAAAAATATAAAATATCGAATTTTCCAACTTTTTCTACATTGTGTCTTCAGTATAACCGACAAAAATCTTTTTTGCATATTTTTATTTAATGCATCGACTTTTTTTAATTTCTTATTTTAAGTAAAAGGTAAATACGAAAAAATTAAAACGATGAATAAGTGAATAAAAAAGTATGTATCAGTATACATACTTGGAAACTTTTATTTTATAAAATTTGATATATATGTTTCATGAAACATATTTTTATAATACAGATTAAAATATCTTATAAAATATATATATTTTTTAAAAACGAATACAAAATTTAAAAAAGTATAAAAATAATTAAAGACTCAATTAAAAGTTTTTCATAACTAGTCGACTATAATTTCTTCACTCTCAGCTAAACTATTTTGGGAAAACTCCTTGACACTGTCATTATCATTCATAATATCTACCTTTGTTTGGGAATGTTCATCATAATTTACAACATTTATGATTTCTTGCGAATATTCAATATCAGTTATGTTGTTTGAATTTTTTTTTTTATTATTAAAGTCAATATCTTTCTCAGAAATATTGCTCAAAATATTTATTATACTATCTTTGGTATCACAATTGACATCTATACTTTGTTGGGATCTACAGTAGCCCACAGTCTCTTGCAATTGCTTAGTTTCATTCTTATCACTACTTAATTTTTCAAATACTATGGCAACATCATCTACATCATCATTACTACGACTAATATTATCATTAAATTTAGAACTACTTATATTATCACGTCTTTCTTTGGTAGAAGGATCATCACATAAATTAAATTCCATCAGCATGTTGTTGTTACTATTTTCTGTATGTAGAGGTTCTTCATTATTTACGTCTATATCATTGTTATTTATCCGAATACCATTTTCTGTACAACCATTACCTTTTAAACTTTCTTCATTTAAAAGATCCTTGATTTCTGCTGATTCACAATAATCTCTGAAAAATAAAAATTAAAAGTAATATAGTCATGTATCTAATAAATTTAACATCACATGCATAACTAAAGTACAAACAGCTCACAAAATTTTAAACAATAAATATTTTTCTATAACATACTGCAAACTATTGCAATTATTTTACATAGAATACAAATTAGAGAAGAAACTTATAAAAACCAATATACCCTCTTGTGCAATATTCTTATTTAACCACACACACGCACACACACACACACACACACCATCCATACGTGATTCATTACATAAGTGAATTTAATTAGTTTTATTAAAACTTACAAGGCTATGTTTGTTTACTTTGTACTTCTTACTACTCTACAAGATGTATATAATATACTAATTTTTAACAACAATATTCTATAACATTTATCATTACCTGATTATATTTGTTTACATTAAACTTACAAGATTCAGCTACATATAGGATGATTTTTGGCAAAAATTTCATTAAAGAATTTGTGAAGCCTTGTATGCATAACAAAAATAAATTTGTCAATACATTTTTTCAAATTGTAAAACAAAATATAGTAGTGAAGAATAAATAGTTAACACCTAGTCAAAATTATTAGTCCTAACTATAAAATATTAAATAAATTACTTGTGTATAAATAATAAGAAATTATAACTTATTATATGAAAATACTTCTTCATAAAATATTTACGAGATATTAACTATTTATAAACTTATAATTAAATTATCAATTGCATTGATTTATACTATGAAAGTAACCAACTTACATAGGCATCTTATTATTTTTATCAACTAAATCTTTTTTGGCCCCATAACTTAAAAGTAACTGTATTATTTTTGAATTTTTTTCTTCTACTGCTTCGTGTAAAGCTGTTCTGCCTTCATATCCTTGTTGATTAACATTAGCTTTTGCTTCTAATAACATTTTTGTTATTTCATAAAAGCCCCCTGTAACAGCTTCTTGCTGGAAAAATAAATAGTAAGAATATATTGCATGTATTAATTAAATATAAATTATACAATTATATTTATTACCAATGGTATCCAATTTGCTGCACAAGAAGTATTTGGATCTGCACCTGCTTCTAATAATCTTTGCACATAAATTGTATGACCCTGAAATACATACAAGCTTATAAGGTTGAAGTATAACTAGATAATCTTAAAAACTTACTTTTTTGCACTTTTCGTGTAGTAGAGTTTCTCCAACGTGATTTTTTTTATTTATATTTTTTTTGGGAATGCGCAGAACATGAGCAGTAATATCAGATTTTATTTTTTTTGATTCTTGATTATTGTTTAAGAAACTTTTTCCTTTACGTTTCTTTGATTTTTTTGAAGATTTGTTTGTCGAATGATTTGGAATATTTTCAGAATTGTTTGTTTGTCCATTATCTTCGACAATATTTGAAATACTTATAACTTGTTCTGTTGACGATGCTTTATTAAATTCTTTAACAACATTTTTGATGTCGTCTCTGTAAAAGTTAAATTATTAAAATACATTATAGAAATTATGATAGATACATTATGTAGAAGACTTTAATTATGAATTATATTATACAATATTCATTATTTGCAACATTTTTAAATCATGCTCGGTATCAAACTAATTATATACATACTTTGATTTTAAAATTGATAAAATTGTTGTGATTAAATTTTAGTTTCAATTTAGTGAATTTAAATTTAAATTGTACCTTGAACCAATTTCTTGTGCAATAGTAAAACAAGCTTGTACTATTTTTGCAATTGTTTCATCTCTGATAATACCATTATTCCCACAAGGTATTTCACATTGAACACATTTAGTAGTTTCATTGTTTATACATGAAACACATGAAAAGTGTCCACATTGTAAAAATTGCTGAGGGTCATGTAAATTTTTGTTACTGAAAAATAATATATGATTTATAAAATATTAGGTATATTATCGACAATTTAAAAACTAATACCAAAGGAAATTATGTATAGTCTTACCATTTTGAACAGATAAGAATATCCAGAAGAGCTTTTAGAGCATTGAACGTTTTTTCCCACTTACTGTTCATTATTAAAGTTTTCTTAAAATGCTTTATTTGCATTATTTTATTGTCAATTCGGTCTTCAACTAGTTTAATCTTACGCGGGACTCGCATATAAATAATTTGCGTTGTAACGAGCAACCACCGCCGCTTCCGCTGTCACTGACTCACTGTATCTGTCTGTATCATAAAAATGACAAGAAATTTGAGGTTATGAAGTGTTTTATTACCTCTAAAGGTTTGTTCGTTATGAAGAATAGATGATATTCAAATATTTAGTCTTCAATTCAATACATGTTGAAAAGTATAAATTTAGTTATTGTAAAATCATTCAGACAATTTCCAGCTATATTATTCATGGCATAAATATATTTGTAAATTTGAAATGATTTATTATAATAGAAATAATTCATTTTTGTTTAGAGAAAGCGAATAGACCTTATGATGAGAGGTTAAGATTGTCATTTGTCAGTGTTTTTGAAAACACGTGCGGTCACGACGCAACAGTGTTAACCTAGCGCGTTGTTTAGATTATTATTTATTGTAGTTGAATAAAATCAATACAAAAATGGAAATCGAAGAAGATTCAGAGACGAATAATATAGAGTTTGATAATGAAGAAAATGAAGTTTATACCGGTAAAAAAAGAAAAACAGGAAAAAAGACTGGTGGTGGTTTTCAGTCCATGGGATTAAGCTACCCTGTTATAAAAGGAATTTTAAAACGTGGCTATAAAATACCAACACCTATTCAGAGAAAGGTAAATTAAAAACAATCAACAATATTTTACCAGATTTCATAATGTATTACATTTATTAATAATAATTCGTCCTGTAATGCAGACCATTCCACTAGCTGCTGAAGGTAGAGATGTAGTTGCTATGGCTCGCACTGGAAGTGGTAAAACTGCTTGCTTTTTGATTCCGTTATTCGAAAAATTGAAGACAAGGCAAGCGAAAACAGGAGCACGAGCTTTGATCCTTTCACCAACCAGAGAATTAGCACTTCAAACAATGAGATTTGTAAAAGAATTAGGAAAATTTACAGGATTGAAAGCATCTGTAATTTTGGGTGGTGACAGTATGGATAATCAATTTTCTGCTATTCATGGAAATCCTGACATATTAGTTGCTACTCCAGGTCGATTTCTTCATATCTGTGTTGAGATGGATTTAAATTTAAAAAGTGTTGAGATGGTGATATATGATGAGGCTGATAGGTACATAAACAAATCTCCCATTTATACAAAAATTATTATTTGCAAAATTCTTTTTTCATTTTATTACATTGTTAATATTTAAATTTACATTTCAGATTGTTTGAGATGGGATTCGGTGAACAAATTCATGAAATATCAAATAGATTACCTGTCTCAAGACAAACTCTTTTATTTTCGGCCACTTTACCAAAAGTATTAGTAGAGTTTGCAAAAGCAGGACTTTCTAATCCTGTTCTTATACGTCTTGATGTTGAAAGTAAATTACCCGATGAGTTAAAACTTTGCTTCATATCTTGTAGGCCTGAAGAGAAATTAGCTGTAATGATGAGTTTATTAAAACGTGTTGTTAAGCCTGAATCTCAAACTGTGATCTTTGCTGCTACTATGCATCATGTTGAATATATTCATCAAGTAAATTTGTTTATATAAAACAATACAAAATATTAATTTAGTTTTTAACTTTTATATAATTCTTGCAGATTTTAGATAAAGCTGGAATATTAAATACGTTTATATATTCTAATTTGGATCCATCTGCTCGTAAAATAAATGCAGCTAAATTTCAAAATGGAAAAGTCAAAGTTCTCATAGTAACAGATGTTGCTGCAAGAGGAATAGATATTCCACATTTAGATAATGTTATTAATTTTAATTTTCCTGCTAAAAGTAAATTATTTGTTCACAGAGTTGGTGAGTTATATTAATATTTATATTAATTATATTATTTTAATTTTTTTAAATCTATTTTGTGTTTATATCTAAAAAGGTAGGTGTGCTCGAGCTGGAAGAAGTGGAATTGCGTATAATATAGTCAGCTCAGATGAATATGCTTACCTTTTGGACTTACACTTATTTTTGGGACGTTCTTTCGACATTGTTCCGATATCAGAGAAAGAAAATGTCCAAGAGGAAGCATTAGGAAAAATGCCTCAATCAATGATTGAAGAAGAACTTTCCGAAATAATAACATGGCATGAAAATTGTACAGATATTGTAAGATTGTCAATTTTAAAGATTCTAAAATTATCAAGGTACCACATTTAAATTTTCATACCTTTTTCTAGTTAAATATGCAAAATGTATGCAACAATGCATATCAACAATATATAAGATCCAGACCACCAGCATCATCAGAGAGTGTTAAAAGAATAAAGGAAATGAATATATCAGTAGCTGGTATATTACCAGAATTTCGTAATTTTAATGATGCAGCTACTGAATTAATTACAAAAATGAAAAGTTATAGACCACGTGGGGTAATTAATGAACGACTTGATTTCGTTGAAAAAGTTTGACTATATTAAGTAACAAATTTTTATTCTTTTAGACAATATTTGAAATCGTTGCAAAACCTTCTTCAGTCGATTATAAAGTTATGAAAGATAAAAGAGCATTTCACAAGGAAACTATTTTGAACCACCAAAAGAAAGTTGAAGAGAGAGAAATTCAAAATACAAAATCCAAGGTTGAAAAGTCAAATCTTCCATCAAGTAGCACTGATGATATTAAAGATGCTTTTAGTGAAGTTATAACGCCAAAGAAAAGAAAAATGGACGATTTATATAGAAACGAAAAGAAAAAGAAGCAAAAGGTTCTTAAAGATGATGAATTTTATATACCATATTCAGCACCAGACAAACACACTGAAGATGGGTACGTAACTTGAAAATTTGTCCAAATTTCTGTTATTTAAACAAAAATATTAATATCTTCCATATTTTAAACTTTAGATTAGCTGTGAATACTTTTGCAACAGAAGCTGAGAAACATCAAGTTGATTTTACTGCTGATAACGAAGAGTCAAGAAAACTCCAAACACAAATAAAGAAATGGGATCGTAAAAAGAAGAAAATGATTACAGTTAATAATGTAAGAATTAAAACTACTATTTTTTTATTTTTGTATATTAGTAAGTATAAATCACATTGCTCTATTAATTCATATTTCTTTAGAATTCTAAGACGGGTAAGATTCGTACAGAGTCAGGAGCCTGGATTCCTGCAACGTATAAAACTAAGAGGTACTCACAATGGAAGGAAAAGAACAAAGTTGATGCCCGGCATGACGATAATGATGCTGACGAAGATGCGACACCTCAAATGCAGAAGCGTAAGAAGTTTTCTTTTTGTTATTGAATGTCAACAATTAAAACAGTTAACTTTAACATGAGATTAGTAAGACAATATTTATTAGAAATTTTATTTTGTTATAACTTGAAATTGAGTTTTTCAATTTCTTTTTAAAAACTAAACAGGAAAAAAAAATTAGGCAAATATTGAAAGCAAATCCCTTATTATTATTAGGAATTAAATTTATTAATAGATTCTGATGAAAACAGACTTAAATTTTAGTCAACAAAAAGTTAGAAAATGAACAATTTAAAATCTGATCAAAAACCTCCTTAGACAAGATTTTCTTTTGGTTTCGTTGCGTCAATCTGCTACAAATATAGCACATTCAAAATACAGTGATATGTGCATTATGTAAATAATCCACATTGAAGAAAAATGAAAGTATATACGCGAGAAATATACTTGATTGCCTTGGTAGACAGACGGCTAATTGGTTTATTCGACTAATAAGGGGGTAGAGTTTATTTTTATCCTTACGCGTCCGTGGCACTAACTGCGAATTGGATTGAGTAAAGCACGATTCGCTTGTTAAGTGCAGGAAGAGAGTCATTGATCTATCAGTAGATGTACGTATCGTTGTCCGAATGCCTTTCTTCTCAATGTATGTACACTAGACGCGCGTTATTCACGCTTTATCGAACTTCGTCGCTTTATCAATGGAATTAATCACTGATAATTGCACGATTATGAACCAGTTAGATGCTAATCTCCGCACAAATAAACGAGATAATGGATTAATTTATAGCTCGAAAAAAATGGGACGATTAACTTTATGGTCCGCAATTTAAAATGTCCATAAATTGAAGTAAATGTGAGACCTATTTATAGTAACTTTAACACAACCGTCTTTCACGTATGTCTTATTATATTACCAAATTCCTTTATGAGATAGTTTTAAAGTGTAACGCGGAAAACAGAAAAAAAACATTTTTATGATCTCATATTCTATTATTCTGTATAGCTATATAAATTTCATAAAAAGTTTTTTTATTGATTAATTTTACCTTGATTCAAATCAATTTAACATTCGCTTGTATAACCCTAAGCGAAATATCAAAATATAAAATACTCAATCTTTCATCTTAGAACCAGCGTTAAAAAATATATGTTAATTAATTTGTATGAAGGAATAAAAAAACTAATCATTTATTTATATTTCAGTGCAAACGGCACAACACACGCACTGGGCGAGGCACAATCAAAAACTGAAGGAGAAGCTCAAGGTAAAGAGCGAACTGAAGACACCCGAGCAGATACTGAAGGCGCGCGAGCTTCTTGAGAGGAAGAAGAATAGAAATGGGCGTAAAAAACGAGGTGGAGGTGGCCGTGGTGGTCACGGTGGAGGCGGACGTGGTGGTCACGGTGGAGGCGGCCGTGGTGGTCATGGTGGAGGCGGCCGTAGTGGTCACGGTGGAGGCGGCCGCGGTGGTCGCGGTGGCGGCGGTGGCCGCGGTGGAGGTGGCGGTCGGGGGAGAGGTGGCCGAGGGGGCAGGCGTTAGAATAACCAGACTGTCGCACAGAGCCACCCATTAATCTTAATTGTACAAAATAAGCCGTATTTTTATTATTGTTAAATAATTTTCGTTACGACGTTGATAAATAAAAAAAAAAAACACGACTAAAAGCGAATTACACGTGTCTTTCCTCTTTCTGACTGTCCATTCACATGTGCCAATTGAGCGCATATCCTGTTGGCGACTCGAATTCAAGCATTCAGTCTGCCTCACTCTCCCATTCCCCTTATATACATCACTTAAAACCCCATCATCGCGCAGTCGGCAATGCGCGCTTTCTCACAGTTTTCGCAGTCGCAGCGTCCTCAAGGCCGGAGCCGCGCGCGCGCGCGCGTAAATTGCGCAATAGCGGTACTATACATCGCTTCTCTTGCGTGCCTAGCGCAGCGTGCGGCTGCACAATCGCGAAACGCCGCGCGCTTATAAGTACCTATATGCAAAGCGCGGCTGCGTACAACGGGAAACCCCTGTGATTACCGCGGCGAAGCGAGCAATCGAATAAATTCTCTCCTGTTTCCTGGTCGTATGGCACTATCATCATCGAATCAAAACAATGGAAAAGTTTTATATTCCGCGAATACGGGTTTCGATAGCGATCGCAGAAACGCTCGCATGCGAAATGAACGACGTACGTCGACTTTTTGATTATGATTGTGAAACGTGAGAGATTCGAGAGGTATCGATTAGAATTTCAATACGAGTAATTGTGATATTGGTATTTGAAAAAACGCGTGGGACTGGGAGAACGTACTTTACGTTCCTTTTGAAAGTAAAAAGGATTATACAACTTGCGGCAGACATTTCAGTGTGTATATTTATGATAATAATTATTAAGTGAGCGTTACGATAAAAAAAAACGAAAAAATTATAATTTTTCATATCAAAATTTTTTTAAATAATAAAAAAATCGCATTTTATTTTCTTTGCATGAACATCGTACATATATTTTGCATTGAAAAAATGTGTAATCGCAGAAAAAGCTAGGATTAATGGCTCGTTTCACGCTACGTAGGTGCTATTTTATAGAACCCTTCGGAAGTCATGCATATAAGCAGGCCCATCCAACCGAAACCTGTGGGAAATCTTTTCAGCGCTTGCTTCCTCTGCAGTAGCCTTGTACCTACATAGACAGAAAAAAATTCTGAAAACAAAAAGTCGTATAACAGAGCCAGAATAGCCCGCGCACATTCCCTCTCACAGACGATTTTCTTCGTAAAAAGTAAGTCACCGGTGCCAG
>JAPYZP010002485.1:0-13318 GCA_030522985.1 Torymus sinensis
CGAGATCAGAAGCGCGGAGTTTTAACAAAATGCTTAAATACATATTGATCGCGAAGTAACTCTCCCGCATTCTCTCTCTTCCTCTCTCTCGCTACTCGCGTAGTCTCTTCCTTCTCCGCGGCACATCGCGGCGAAGTTTGATCAAGTTCGCCGGGGATTAGACGCGACTATTAAGTTACGACGTCACACGTTAGCCGCCGCCGCTGCCGTCGTCGTCGTCGCCACTGCGCCGCACCAGAGAGTCGGGTGGAGCACCCAGGTGATAACGCGTTTACGCCCCCGCGCGCGCGCTTTCGCTACAAATTTGGAGTTTCGACAAATTTGCCGCGCGCGCTCGCGTATATTCGGCGGCTTTCACGCGGTAAATTTGATTTTCGTATCTGGTGTCGATATATTACTCGCCGAATTACCGAATCAACACCTACATATCGCGCGAAATAAAAAAAAAAGAAGAAGGGAGAGAACTGTAATAATGTGTAACATCACTGGGCATGACAACAGCAACACGTCGAATGAGACGCGAGCTTGCGCTATCGATTTATATCTTTACTGCGCGTCGAGAACACCGTAAAAAGCTTGGCCGTTATACCAGCGCGGAGCTCGTAAAGTTCGCGCGTGAATTTAACGACTGAACACCCCCCCGTCGAGTTTTTCCTCCCGCGTCTCTCTCTCTTCGTGTCTCTTTGACCCTCTCTACGTGTGTGCATTACCTCTCGTTTAATTATATAATCAAATTCGCGCTGACGCGAGTGCGGCCGGGATTCTGCGGTTCGTCGACGCGGCAATTCGCCTGTCGATCGCTAATTTCCCCCGGTGTCTTTCTGCCGTTCTGATCGCAGTTCGATTTGCTGCCTGGCGAAAATATAGAGAGGGATCGGGGGGGATGGAAAAGCGAGCGGTTGATGAACGAGCTTGCGGACGCGAGTAAAAGCTTTATAATAACGAAGGGTGGGCCGAGGAGGGCGGAGTGATACGATCGAAGATTCGGCACCGCGACAGCGACAACAAAAAAATAAACAACGTGCCCTCCGGGAGAGCGAGAGTTCGACAGCGAGAGATACATCGGAAAATAACGAGGGGCGCGCGCGCGTATACGAGCGGACATTGTTTTGTACTGAAATATTAAAAAAAAAAGAGCAAAAACAGAGAGAGGATGCAGCAGCAGCTGTCCTGTGCCAGCAGGGGCACGTGGAAACGCGCGAATGCACCCAGTTCCCATAAGTATTCGCTCTCTTTCATTTTCGCGCACTCGCGTTCGAGCTTTTTGTGTGCGCGCTCTCTCCCTCGATTGCGAGAGGGAGCAATATTGTCGAATATTAATGAGTTTGAAAATTGCGAGGGAGAATGGTGTATTGGAAGGGGGCGGGAAGCGCGGTACGAATGAAAGGTCCGGGGCTTGCGCTCACGCGGCCGCGCTAATGGGAAAGAACGGTTCAAAGGCCGATTTTACGGTTTAATCCTGACGTATGGCTTGACGCCGTGCTTTTGGCAAAAGGATTTTTTCATTTCCTTTGTTGCAACACGGCGCGCGATTACGACGAAGGGTGAGCGCGCGCATCGAAATGCTCTGTTAATTGCATTTATTTGTGGTTGATGATATTAGTGAAAGCGATGACAGGATTTATTCTATATACATATCTACGGTAAAATTAACCGTGATGTATGAGACTATTCGTACTGGCCAACAGAAACCTCGCGTTATTTTTTTTCCCACATAAATCTGAATTAAAGCTGTGCGAACTCGCGGCGCGAATCAATCTCCAAATGGTTTTTTAATGATCGTCGTATAACGCCGCCGCGGATAGTTTAATTTCGTGCACGCGCCGTGGCGTTTAAGCCGTCAACCGACTTCCGAAAAACGCCTCCAACGAGCGTTCTCGACATGTTTTTTCCCCCGAATAAAAGGTATATGAGGAAAAGTGCCACTCCCGCGGGCGCGCGCTACACATATAATTTACGAATCAGTCAAATTTACAAGGACCCGCGCGAGTGCGCGCGTGAGCGGCCGATTTAGCCGTCAATTTGCCGCACGCGAATTCGCCATCCACTTGCTCGATCCACTTTTTCTCAACCCCCCTATATACACGCTCGCGTGTGTTGCTCGCGTACGTACCGACTACGAACGTGACGTGTTAATGCGTGCGTATATGTTTATATATATATACACACACACACAAACACGGTCACGAGTTATACTAGCAATCGGGCGATCACGTCGGGTTTGAGAAATTTTTAAGGTTCGTGCACGAGCCGCCGTAAATATTCTCCCCCTCCTTTCGGCCGCCAGCTGAAAGCTATACGACTATTACTTTATTATGCCGCGTCTGGGAATCACGTCGATATAACTGTCGATGTTGGCTCGCGTGCGCAGTCGAAACATTCCACAAACATGGCAGCGTGCAAGCGTGCGCGGGCTTTATCTCTTTGACTGTCGCTCGCAAGAATTAAATGCCGGAGAGAAAGAGCAACTGGCCCGACTGGCTCTAGTCGGCTCTTCGAATTGATACTATCGCGTTCATCGGATTCTTTATGCGCGCACTAAATAGGCTGTTTTATGGTCAGGGATTGTGGGTGTGTGTGTTTCGGTCCTTGCAGGTATTTCTGATCGATAAAAAGCCCCGCCGCCGCCGATCGCGGACGATAAGCGCGCGCGATTTCATCGTTAATGTGGCAGTGAGGCTGAAAGTGGAAATCAACCGCGCAACGAAAAGCGTAACGGGCTGCACGGTACGTTTACGCGGCCATTATTAATTCATTGGCGATAGTGGAAGGAAGGCAAATTGTTTTAAAAGGGGGTTAAGATCGTTGCTTATGCACGGACGCAAGGTAATTTGGCCTGTTATTTGATTCGGTATGGGGAGTTTTTATAACGATACGTACCGGCGTACTTGGGAGTAATGTGCGCTTGTTGGGCGACTTTAAAGCACACGCGAGCGAGCTTTCAATTGAGAGTATGTCGAAAAGTAAGCGATGAATATCTAACTTGATTTGCAATCGTTGCTAGAGCCCTGCAGTGTACTCGGGTAATTAAAAATGGTAATATTCCGAATTAGATCTGCTTATGCGGTAAGCCTGATTGACGCATTGACACAATTTCCGCATTTAAACGGTATTAATTTGTTAATTCAGTAGCAATTACGCTTATTAATTTGCTAAACAAGGGAAATAAAGACCATTTGAACGCTTGCTTCATACTAACATACGCGACTGTGGACTGTCAATCTCATTAATATTAGTGATGATACGATGAAAATTATATGAATTTGGTAAGGTACAATGAAAATTTACTCTCATAAATTCAATATGATGCGTCGAGTGCTGCAGTATTATATTGTATATTAGTCGTTGTAAATTGATACTAGTTAGTGCATCATTCAAATAACTAGAATATTTTTGGAGAATTATTCAAAACTATTAAATCAATGAGAACCAATGCGAAAAATGTCAAATTGAATGTAACGCTCTCGGATTGCTCAATTATCTGAAAACAGCATCTTACTTCATGTTAAGTATTTGTTTGTAAATTCATGTGAGTTTACGGTTTGAAATACGTAGGATCACGTGCGCGTACAAAGATACGCTAGTGTGATCAAATTTCACTTTCCAGGGTTCTCAAATATAGCAGATAAATGGGAGAGAGCTGAAAAAGTAATCGAACACGAGACACCTCCCGTTTTTGAGACAGATAGTGTTCTTCAAATAAGATCAGACTAACAAACGTTTCTCTTTCAAAAGTGATGACGGAAATATGAAGCCAAAATAAAACCTTTGCAATTGGTCAAGCGTGATTGATCGACGCTAACGTTAGGTTTTAGCTTAACGTCTTAGTTGATTGGCTAAAAAACGATAGATATATATTTGATAACCGGTGTTTCATATTTTTATTTCATGTTTTATCCTCTCTTAAAACGTTATGGATGAAATCTATTATCTATAACTGATTTGATTAGTTGTTAAACACAAGATTTGTATTCGACACGGAAATTTGAAATTTGAAATGTTATCTTATGCTTTTATTAAAAATATAAGCTTAAAATTTATTCTAAAAATCAAAATATAGAAGGTACCTTTTAATAAACAAAAAAGGTTATATTTTAAAATTTTGATTTGAACGCATTCTGAACAAAAAATAAAGCGTGTGAATCTTACTAGTTCATTTTAAATTTGAAGAAGCCCGCGGATATGTAGTAAATAGAGGAACGCAGGTGCGGGCATACAAAACCAATGCCATTGTGTAGAGCTTGTCAAAATATGACAATTGAAAAAAATTTAATCCAGGATAAAGAAGGAAAAGTTCAAATAAATAAGAGTAAAGTTTGTCAAAAATAAGTAGAAAAATCGAGATTTAATGCGACATTCAGTTGCTCAAATTGTAAAAAATAACATTTTAAATATTTCCCTTTTTATACACTGGTAAATTCTTATGCAGGTGCTTGGATTCTTTATGCTCTTATCAGTTTTATTTTCTTTCTATTGATATATGTTTGTTAATGTAAGCCGACTAAAACACTGTACCTACTACACTGAATTACATCATAAAATAAACAAAAAGCATCCCAATATTTATTACAATCCCATACACACGTACCAAACTAAATAATTTTCCCGCCTAAAAACACAAGCCGATAAATTCCAACCCCTGTCCCCCCACCTCCCACCCACAAAAACAATCCGCCAACTCGGCAGCTTAACCCCTTTGCATCCGCCTGCGGTAATGCACGCTAATCACCGACGATCAAACGCCTGCGCGCTTATCCAAGAAAACGCGTGAAATACGAGCCGCTAATGTACACGAGCCTATCAGTATAACCTCTCCAATTCCCTCTGTCATTTTTCATAGCTCGTTAATGCAGCCAACCACGGCGACCCGCCACTGCGCTACTACTACTACCATCACCACCACCGAAAAGCGATCATCGTCACCCGTCGTTATACACTGGCTGGCAAATTGATTAAACCCGCGCGCTCTCGTATATACAGCGGCTCTAATCTCTGCTCGGCTGTACACTCGCTCGCGCGCGCGCGTAATCTACACGCGACGCGCACTCTCGACTCATTTTTGTTTCGCGCTGTTTTACAAACGCCCGAGTGTATATACGGGACGAGTGTAGCGAGAGAAGAGAGTGACGCTATGCTTTTTCGAGTTGCGCGCTGGTTAGTATGTACGCATGCCCGTGTTTGTGCATGTGTGCGTGTATATACGTGTACGTGACAGGCTGGTGAGATAAGCGTTTGCTCGCTGGCTAGCCCTTGTAACGAGGCCGTTCATTAATTCGCAATGCGGAGACATTTATTATACACGCTCTCGTTTTCTCTCTCTCTCGCTCTTATACCGCGGGGCCCGTCCGATCGCGCGCTCCGATTCTTTTTTCTCCCTCCTTTTCCGTACATTGTAGGCTCACTCACTCTGGCGCTTGGGCACTTTGTTTTTCGCACTTTATTGTTTCGTTACGGCGTATCTTTACGCCGTGTGTAGCTTTGTCCGTGCGCGTGTGAGCTTTCATGTTTGCGCGCGATGAGAGAGAAATATGTTCGCGATGTAACTGCTCGGGAGGAGGGGTGGAGAATGGAATATAACATATTTCGCGTTGGTTTTAATTATGAAATGGTGCGGTGAGATTTGTAATCGCGTGCTGGTTGTAATAATAATTTGCTTCGTCGAGCGAGAGCGAGATAAATAAAGAGTAGTAGTGGCCGTGCAGGAGAGATGAAAGCATACCAAATTCATGGAATTTTTGAAAAATATTCAACCGGATTTCACGTATACATGCGTATGTATGCGAAGAGACCCTCTCGCTTGTTACTATACAAACAACACATTCCATTAGCGAATACATTTTAGTTCATTCGCTTTTTCTGCAGCTTTAATTGAAACTCGGTATCTTATTAACCAGCGCGAACCTCGACTTTCTCGAATGAAGTGGTTAAATTTTTACTTTTCCTTCACCGCTCGTCGGCACACATTTCGCACGCAGCAGCAGCGGCAGCAGCTTCTGTAAAACACGCCCTCGTAGATTTACTACTTTACCGCGCGGGAATTATCTGATTTCATTATACCCTGAAATTTTCGTTAATGGCATAACGACGCCTTCACCTCCTCCTAGCCACGTTTATATCTAATGCCGCTGCAGCACGCAACGCAACAACTCAAATCCCCTTTCTCCCCTCACCCCCCGTCCACGGATAAATTATTAATACTTGCTCGCGTACAACTATCTCCCCGGGAGCTACACACGTATATAATCGCTTTGTGAACTATTCATTTTTCACGCGTTTCCCATTGTGCCGAGTCTCGGGGTACAGAAGAAGAGATCGCGCGCACGATCGTGCGCACGCGGGGCGCGCGTGAAAAATTCACGGGCGATGTGTTATATCCTTAACAAGTTTCCCCTGCCGGTCGGTCGCCGAATATGAGTTTATTGCATAATTTAGTGGCAATGAATCTCAACGAACTCTGCCGCGCGCGCTTGCGCGCGAGAGCGAAATAGAGAGGCGCCGAGTTTATAAGAACGCGCGCGGTAGGAAAGGATTCCCGAAGTGCCGTGGAATTTTTAAATCTGCTCCACGGAAGCGAGAGAGAATATATTTGGAAAGTCTCGGGGGAGGGGCGATTTTGAATTTGAAATTTCGCGCGCGGGCGTATATACGGGCCAGCAGCGACGGACGAATGTTTTAACGGTTTCTCTCGGATTTACCAGCGTTTTATGGGCTGGCGAGGAGTATGCAAGAGTTGAAAGTCAGAGGCATGCGGTTGCGCGTCTTTTATCGCAGCTGTAAAATACTTTACAAATGATCGGGCTCGTCCTTATCGATTAAATTCAAATAGGGACGCTTGCACGTTCTCTACTCAACGCTTGTTGTGTGCTCGACAAAAACGGTAAGAGAGCTTTAGCTAGACAGTTAAAGAGACATAGTATAAGCGGTGGGACAGAGAGGCATTGCATTTGCCATATAAGTAGTTGCGCTAACTCAGCTAGTCGGCCGAAGTTCCGGCGAACTAAGTCTCTTAATTTAAGTAGCCGTTAACTTAATCGATTAAGTCTCTCCCAGTTAAACGCACCCCTACCTCTCTCTCTCTCTCCTAGCCTCCCCCGTACTTGGAAATTTCCCCGAAATTTATACAATCCCGCGGCTACTAACTTGGCCACACAAAGAAAGCAAACTCTCGGTCCCACCCGTACCCACACAGACACATATAGCAGCGAGATAATTATTTTAATGCGCGCCTCATCGCTCAGTCGCGTGCGCGTGCGCGCGTTCCTATCCTGCGGAGAGCCAATATTATTTCAATGAATATCACTGCCTCTGCTATCATCCTCAATTACCAGCACCTAATAATTTCCCATTCACGGCCGCGTCCCAACTACTCCTCTACTCCTCCTCCTCCTATTAATCACACGCCGGGTCCATACCTCATCATCCTCCGCTTCCACCTCCTCTCTCTCTCTCCGCACACACACACCTACTCTCTTACTTTAAAAAAACCCGGCGCAATTTACCCGGGCGGTGGAAAATATTTTCCACGGCCTCCGCCGCCGCGTAAAACTCATCCGCCGTCACGCTTTGTTTGCCCAAGGTTATCGATAGCTCGCAAGCTCGCTCCTGCCTGCGAGTGGAATATCCTCATCGCTCGTGCGTCACTCTAGGCTTTCCTCACTCTCTCTCTGTCTCTCTCTCTGCGGTGTGACTGCGTTTGAATTGCAAAGCGAATGAAAACCCCGGACTCCGCAACGATGAGGCAGCAGCTGCCTACGCGCGCGAATCCGGCTGAGCTTTGCGGCGGCGAGAAAACGCCCGCTCGCGCGACTGTCGCGTACTGCTAACCGGGAAAATCCATCCGGCCTCTGCCACTGCCGCTGCTGCTGCTGATGCTATACACAGAAAGCGCGCCAGAGGAGATTTAGCCTCGGATATTCTCTGTCTCTGTCTCTCTCTCTTGCTCTCTCAGCGGTCGCACGCTCGAGCGCATATCGACGAAGCGTCTGTTAAGATTCCTCTCTCCTCCGCGCCTCTTCCTTCCTCTCTCTCTCGCTCGCTCGCTCTTATGCTTCTCAGGCTGCCGTCGCTAATTGCCTGTGAGAGCGCGATTTCGCATGCGCGACGACGAGCCACCCACCCCGTCTCCTCGCACATACGCGCTCGCGCGCGGGGCTGTATCTTGCGGGTACTGAACGAGGTAATTGATCGCCGGATCGAATTTCCCTATCGTGGATAATGAAATTCAAGTGGGTCGCGTTTGCTCGCGCACGCTCGCTAGCTGTGTGCTATTTTCCCTCTCGCTCGCTCTTCCTCGCTCATTTTCGCCAAGAGAGCTCACCCGCTCTCGAGGGGCTGAGGGAAAGGAAAAAGCGGAGGCGCGAGGGGCTGCACTGATGAGTGGGCGGCATGTCGTGTATATATACGCGAGGCGTCGTGTCGCTCGCGCCTCGAGAATGCGTCGACGGATGGAAAGGAGCGCAGCAGTCGTCGCTTGATTGCGCCTCGAGATTTAGAGAGCGAGAGCGGCACGCGGTTTTATTATTTTGTTTACATCGGCCAGGTATGTGTGGCTGCGAGATTTTGTTTTGCCTTGATTTCGACGACGGCTGTTTACTATGTGTTGTTTGCAGAACTGGGATGGCGAGACACGCTGCCGAGGTTTACCCGGGGTGCGAAAAGTGGAAATGAATTTTCGAGCGGGAGCGCGGGGTGTAGCGGTTTCGTGCGGGAATGTTGACTTTCAGAATTTGTACGCCTAAAGTGGGACGGTTGAGAGAGTGCGGATGGTTGAATTTTATAGGAATGGAAATATTTCAGTATGTAGCGTTCATTATTTTTTTGTCTAATTACCTCTATTCGTTGACCTGCACTTTAATGTTTAGGGAAGCAAAACAAGATAATTACATTATATAAAAAGCTGGATAATAAGTGTGAGAAATTGCAGTGTCGGTCATTAATATTTTGGTGTCCTACATTTGATGAAAATAAGAGGAAAAGGAAGATAATTATAGAAAGTCAAAAAATGAAATAAAAAAAAATTGGTTGTGGAAACAATGGAAACTAAATGGAACCCCTGTGTTTGATGCTCATTATTTCTGAGGATATGAATTCACAAGAAATCAATTAACGAATAGTGTCCAGTCCGTGGAGTAGTGGCTCTTTTGAATGACGCTAATTAAGAAGTTCAAGAATCAATATTTATAGGAATTTTTAACAAACATATTTTAAAAAACGTGAATTTTTTTCATATATAAATTAACGTTGCCTCGGTTTTGCAAAAGTCGGGCGGGCATACAAAAAAGCAGAAGTCGAGCCTTACGCTCCGCGATACGTAAACTGGCGCGGAAGCAGGCCTTTTATACATACGACCAAGCCGTATTTAACGGTCAAAAACGCTATTTTATTAAATAATATCAATTATGTGCGCGTACTTTTAGCTGGGGATGAAGAAAAATAGTATACGACACTTGGCCAGAATGTTGGATGCCCTGGCCAGCGCGCATCGATGCCCTCGGCTTCGCCTCGGGTGTCAAAATGGCGACGGCCAGGAAATCCAACTTTCTGGCCAAGTGTCGTAATATACTATTTCATCAATAAAGTGAATATTATTATATTAAAGTTGTTTTGAGTACACAGTTATTATTAAAAAAGTGTATCCTTTCATTTAGTTGAAACCAATTATTCGTATCCAAATCAAACAATAATCCAGCAATCTTCAACCAAGGATTCAAGAAAAAAAGGTAAGTTGAAAGCGAAATCTGCTGTCTTATTTCTTCCTTTCATTAGAACATTTCCCTAACAAATATGAACCCCATTTCAGGTAAAGTAAACCAAAAAATCGAAATTTAGTTCCCCTGAAATAAAGTATTTTATGATTTAAACCAAACCTCTCATTTCGCGTTATATAGGCCAGTCAATAGATAAAAAAAAAAAAAATCAGTAATTCTGTGATACAAATCCTATCAGGATACCGGCAGTGCCATCACACTCAGGGCAGTCCATAGTATTATTCTGTTATGTTTTAAACTCGCAAGTATCATTTATCAATTTGTTAATAACATTCAAAAGTAAATATGTGAAAAATGCTGTCAAAGGTGACTAAAAACGGCTGAGCGCGTAAATGTGGTGCAGCGGCGGTATTGCTAAGGCTGAACGACAGTCGTTCGCCCCCACGCTGCGCCACATTCACGCGCTCGGCCGTTTTTAGTCACCTTTGACAGCAGTTTTCACGTATTTCACAACACTTTATAGAAAAATGAAAATATACGTTTTGTAGTATCATACTTCTACTTTCAGAATCTTTTTTGATAATTGAAATCGGACCACCCACGAAGCATCCAGGCATGCTGAAAGATAATGCATTGAAAAATTGAAGTCGCGATTGTGCAAAAACTAACAATCCGACAGGGCCTGGTTTTGACACATATAAAGTACATATAAATTACTACTATTTCGCTAAACAACTTCAGAAATGGCGGATGTATGAATTTTTGAAAAAACGCTCAATTTGTCGGTTTTTCTGGATTTTCTTCGTTAATACGAATAACATGCAAGTTTTTCTTTATGTTGCTATGTCTCTAAAATTAATCCCGCTTGCCACATTGACAAAGATAGCATTTTATTCCTCTTGATTTATAGTTTTATGCCTCGCGGTTGAAAATAAGACCACAAAGAAAACTTTTTTGACAGTAAATAAAAATGTATTTTTCAAACGAGCTTATATGGGAATCCTTTGTTAACCCTGCAACTTTGAAGTCAAATATTTCTATTTTGAATACCGCTTTGGATGCCGGACTTTGAAGCAGGATTACCAGATGGCGATCTTCTATTATCCCTTTCACTCACGTGCAAGTGACGTTACATTCTTTGAGAGCAAGAGAGACAAAAAGTGGCCATCTGGCAACTCTCCTTTGAAGCAAGCTGCTTTACTTGTACTAAGAACACTAATTGAGCTTTTTAAACAATTTTCAGAAAAATTACAAGAAATGTGATTTTTCGGAGAACGTCCTTAAACGTTTTCCAGACGTAGTAGGGCCCGCTTTTATTGTGAAAATTTCGATTTAAAAATAAAATATCTCGGAAAATTTATGCTTTTTCGTTAATAAATTTCTCGTTTTCTTATAAATAATGAGTGTCGAACTTAGAGATTCCTATTTTGCTGTGATTGTCCGTTAATGGGTTAAGTGTAAATCATGTATTCTTTCATGTTCTGTTCGGTGCAGCGCTAAAAGAATAAAAAGTTTGTAGAAAAATATAAAGATTGACTAATTTAATTAATGTATTAAAAAGAATAAAATGAAAAACTTAATAAATATTAATGTAGGTGACCTTTTATTCTTTTCTATCAGAGGAAATGTTCAATATTGCAACTGAATACAATGGTACGAATCGGAATGAACTTCTTCTTTTGTTCGCTATTTTAATTACGTTTAATAACTACAGCTTAGTTTGGACGTTAAATGAACGTTTTCTAAGTTAATAAAAAAGTTTCTCATGCAGTATGAAAAAGGGAGATTGGCTTATATCACGTTTCCACAATCTGAAAGAACTTTTAAAGAGATGTATTTTAATAATCCTGATATTTAGTGATAGTATCCAGTACGAGAGAACAATGCTCGAGAATTTAATTTTAAGTTTGGTATTTCATTTAAAGGTAAATTAACTTTCATTTGACGTACATTCCTATCACAATGGTGAAAACTTCGTGTCTGAAGAAGTATCTCGTATCCTAAGTTATTTCGAAGATTGCATTCGTGATTTATATTATAAACACTAAGCGATTCTTAATAGAAAAACATCAAGTTAATAAGCTAAATATAGTGCTTTCAAGGAAAGATTTATATTTTGAATATCTCGTAAAAATTTATGAGCTTTTTAAAAGGAAAAATACGTTTCACTTAATAGACTGAATTAAATTATAATCTGATCGCACAATTAACAGCACGTTATGCAACTACTGCATATAACGTTATGAAATTAAAATAATCCAGTATCGGATAACGAAGTCTATTTTCAAAGGTTTTACTTTTTAAATTCACATTCGAGCGAATTCTGATTTTTCAACTATTTTTTGTTTTTTGTTCTTTGACAAGACGCGTGAGCTCCCGTGTGCACACGATGAAAAATTGAAGCGCTCGATACTAATACGCTTGTTTTATATCTTTTACCTCCAGGCCGATTCATTCGCTCAGCTAATCCGTTACCCCTTTGAAGTATAAGCCGACTGGAATCGTTATCTTGATTATTCAAGAAAGCATGAATTTTTTCCACTGCGATACTCGCGCGCCTTCGCATTTCTCCCACTGTGCATGCACATCGCCAACCGTGCAATTTCCCGGTTTTGACAAATTGACTTTCCAGAGTCAATCCTATCTCTGCGATCTTAATATCGCAAAATTTTTCACCCAGCGCGCGACTGGTGAACAAAAAGAAACCGGTGAAACGGCAAAAATCGAACGATCGCGATAAAGTCGAATCAAGTCCGATAAATCGGGAATTGTATATACATTAGAGCGCTTTCTATAAATGTAATGCGATTTTTAATTAAGGAGGTTTAAAAAAAAAAAGAGGAAAAGAGAGAGAGGGAAAAGAAGCGAAGTGGAAAGTGATGTTCCGGGTCTTGCGATTTATAGCGCGCGGAGGAGAGATCGAGAAGGATTGCGCGCCGTAGTGAAAAACCGTGTTCGATACGTCAGAATCAATCATTTATGCGGCGTGCAGCGGCATTACATTTCTGGATCTTTAAAACTGTTTGGCAAAATCGCGCGCGGTGGCGCTTTAGAACGGAAATGTCAAAGGTCGAGGGTCTAGGTCAACCTTTTGCATGATTGATAACGCGCCATTCCGTTTTATTTCCGGTGTTTTCTCGCAGAAGCGAGGCTAATTCAGCGCTTTTCAGAGCGCTTTCGCAAAATGCTTTCCAAACGAGATAACAAAAATGTTTTGCAATGCAGCGCTAGTGCGCGAGTCCATTTTCCTAAGTAACTCGGAAAAATCGTATCAATCTTTGAAATAAAAGCTTTTCGCGAAACACAAACATAGAATACGGGCTATATACGGAGCTCTCCCCGTTGTACAGTCCCGCGCTGATCCAATTTGAATCTAAAGTCAACAGTTTCGGAACTATATTTAATTTTAAAATAACTGACGTGTGAGTGCCGGCACGTATATATAGACTTTGCTTTTACGCGCTATTTTCAGACTCGCGCAAGCGTTGCTTTTATTTAAATTATTTTGTTTGTAAATATATTGGGAAAAATGTAGAGGCACACGCGTGTAAATAATGCCACTGTATTATATTACACTGTAACATAATAAAAAAAAAAAAATATGTAAAAAT
>JAPYZP010002486.1:0-18101 GCA_030522985.1 Torymus sinensis
CCGGCTACTGGAAAAAGTTCATTTTTCTTTTTGAAGAGGTAGCTCGAGATTTTTGTTGTTGTTGTTGCTGTAGTGCAGACGGAGTTTTGAAACCAATAGGAATGGAAGTATATATAGCACAAATTTACTCAATCGGAGATAATTAAACTACGTTCATTATAAATTCGACAAAACATCTATTGGCATAATAGGCGAAAAGTTGTACAAAATGAAAAACAATATTCTGATATATAATGTGAGTAATGGCAAAAAACATTTGTTTACATTTTTTAATTAAAAGAAAAGTACACCATTAGAGGACGTCGACTTTTTCCGGCTAGAAAAAAAAACACGGCATCATTAATTCGATACGGCAACGGTATATTTAATTACACGCGCCTTGTGTTTTTATCTCTCTCCCTTCCCCCCCCCCCCCCCCCCCCCTCCCCCCCCCCCTCCCCCTATTAAATCACCACCGACAGCCTGTACGCCGATATTAATTGAAGATCCTTTTTTTTCTTACCCGTTACAAAGATGCATAATACTACTTATACGCGGAAATTATTCAGCCCGTGGTATATCATTATATATTACGCGCGAGATAGGCTTGTAATGAGCCGACGTCTCTTGCGGCGCGCGCGACCATCAGCTGATGGGCATTGTGTGTTATATTCGTGTAAATAAACCTCGCGCGCGCGCGCGCCGACGCGTTCAGCGCCGAGGAAGTGTATAAAGTTTAATTGCTCGTAAAGGTATGTAATAATATGGTTTTATTTTAGCCAAGACCGCGCTATGAGTAAGAAAAAATCGTGGAAAAATTACTGAAGTATGTTGCGAATTTGCCGGGAACGAACTATGACATTGTTAACAGCCACTTGCTCTCTCACTGTGTGGATTTTTTCCTGAGTTACGCGGCACTTGTCATCCTCAACTCGACACTTTGCGCGTATATATACTGTCACGTAGACATACGACGCGTGAGCTCACCGAATATCGTATAACGTTTTCCCTTTCAAAAAGGAAAAAACATTTTTTCTTTTTAAAAAATATATAATACCAGTTCTTTTCTATACATTAAACTCAAACATCAAAGACCAGCAATCAACGCAGTTTATATATATGGCCAAGTCTCTGGCAAATCGAGAGATCAAAAAATAGATTTTCGTGAAACTCTCAGGAAATGTTCTACTACTCATTCTCGATATTCCTGAATTTTTTTAGATTTTTTTACTCATAGTTTTGGAGATATACGAGGTCAAAAACTGAATTTTGATGATTTTTTAGCATTTTTTACCGATTTTCGTTAATTTATAACTCCTCGGGGAAGCATTTTTCGCGATAGATACAAGATTAGTTTTTTTTTTATAGATTTTTCTCAGCTTTCAAATAAAAATACTTTTCAGACCGTACGTTTATGCTTTCACTTACGTATGTGCAAATGAAACAAATAAATTAAAAAAATTAAAGTCCGATCCGGCCTTTCTCTACCCAAAAATTAATGGAGATCTCTTTTGATTGTCCAAAAGTGTCCGTATGAATCCTGTAACGATTAACGATCGTTTTTAGATCTAAAAAAATTCATTCGGGTCATCATTTTTTAAAAAAGGTCGTAAACAGGTCTGATAAAAATATAGCTAAATTCTACGAAAAATGACAAGAAAAAAAGTCTATGTAAGATATTTCGAAATTTTGCTTCGTTTTTGAGCTAAAAAATCCTTTAATATTAATAAAATTTGAGACGAATGTCATCATTAAATTCAGAATTTTGATTCATTTTTAGCTCAAAAACGAAGCCAGATTTCGAAATATCTTATATAGACTTTTTTTCTTGTCATTTATCATCGAATTTAATTATATTTTTTCAGACATGTGTACGACTTTTTAAAAAAAATGATGACACGAATGAATTTTTTTACATCTAAAAACGATCGTTAATCATTACAGGATTCATGCGAACACATTTGGACAACCAAAAGGTATCTCCATGAATGTTTGGGTAGAGAAAGTCCGGATCGGACTTTTAATTTTTTTAATTTATTTGTTTCATTTGCATATATGTAAGTGAAAGCATAAACGTACGGCGTTAAAAATATTTTTATTGAAAAACTGAGAAAATTCTACAAAAAAAACTACTCTTCTGTCTATCGCGAAGAATGCTTCCTTGAAGAGTTATAAATTAATTAAAATCGGTAAAAAATGCAAAAAATCATGAAAATTCAGTTTTTGAGCTCGTATATCTCCAAAACTATGGGTCAAAAAAATGTAAAAAAAATTCAGGGATATCCAGAATGAGTAGCAGAACAATTGCTGAGAGTTTCAAGAAAATCTATTTTTTAACCTCTCGATTTGACAGAGACTTGGCCATATACACTTACACTTCTGTTATTGAACGGATCAACGCGATCTTGAAGCAGCGTGGAATGTGGCTCGTCATATATAACGACGCGCGCGCGAATCTATTCGTCCGTGGCCTTTTAATTCTCATCGTCCGGCGAATTCGCGTGACGATGGGCGAGCTAGCGGCGATCGAGCGTTTGGTATAATAGTATCGACGTCGTCGCGCGGCGGCCGTTGCTTTCAAGTCCGTCGGAAATTTCTATCGGAATCAATCAATTCCTATATCGCGATTATATATATATAGGAGGCTTTGTGCACGCGGGCATAATGTTTTCAACGCGCTGGCCGTGCGCTTGATTGAGAAACAACTAGAGGAGCAAGTGATAATTAATGTGATATTTCAATTTTCAGTGTTCGCTCTTTTGAAAACATAAAGCCATGCAATAGGGTTTGCAATTTTGCATCCATTTTCGTCCGAATTTCGTCCACAAAGATTCATACGAAATTCTCATGTCCGCACATCCGCTATACCTTTCATTTATTACCACCAAACAACCCGCGTAAAACTTGTAACTATTGCCAATGTATTGCTAGGACTATGGACGGAATATGGCTCATAGGTGAGCCATATTGTATTGACCATGTGTGGGAGAAATATCGCCACTGTGCTCCCGGACATATTTCACCAATACATTGCTTATGGTGGCCCATGTATTGGACAAGTAGTACTTTTGGGGACTTCCATATATATCCTGTAGTTCCAAAGCCGCCCCTAGGTGGCGCACGCATGGTCGCGTACCACGTGGGTAAATAGGAACCGTGTGGGTATACGGAAGTATGGGACATTGGGGTTGGTGGGTGGGACCAATGCTTCGCTTATATCCAATATTTGGGCCACATCATAAGCAATGTATTGGTGAAATATGTCCGAGTGCACAGTGGCGATATTTCTCCCATACATGGTCAATACAAAAAGCATTGCAAAATTATTGTTTTTTATTTGTTTTGAAAATGTCTGGCAACTTGTGTATTGTGGGATAACCTTGGATTTTTTTTTCGTACGGGTTTATTCCAGTTTTCCATACAGCGAGCTATAATTCTTCCATAAAATTTTTACGCGGGAATAGCCTACTTATAAAACAAAAGTGCAAAATGTCCACCGTCACCCATCATAATCCGACTTTTGACATTCCATAACACTATACACAACAAACCACGCGTGTGTGTGTGTGTGTGTTGGCACCGCATCCACCTCGCCGATAGCCTTTTCACCAATCACTGTCGCACCCAATCAAGCAGCCCCGCCGGTACACCCACACACACAGGCCATCCTGGCTAACAAAGGACGCCGACGACAGACTGCCGAAACCGATGTGCAGAGTAACAGCAGCAGCCTCCCTCCCCGTCGGACTGGGTTAATTAATTAACCAATCACCTTTGCCGATCGGACAACCCCCTCTGGCCCCCTTCACTCAGACGGAAACAAACGAACCCCCTCCATCACTGCAGCACCGTCACGAAAAAAGAGACGAGGAACCGAGAGAGAGAGAGACAGAGTGTGAGAGAGAGAGAGAGAGAGAGAGTCCGGCTAACGACCGCTCCCAATGCAAATTTCCAATCCCGCGCTCGTCGCACACACAAAGGCACAAAGGCACACAACCAGTCTCTCTTGTTCTTTTTTTTTTGCTTCAGCTCGCCACCGTCGCGCGCCGTCTTATCTGCGCAGGGCGAGCGAGCGCGCGCGAGATCAAAACAATCCCCGAGAGCGAGGGAGAGAGAGAGAGAGAGATTTTCGACGTCATCAAGCGCGGCGTACATATATATAGTTGGTGGGGGCGACCCCCGACGCGCTGGCATCCAGAGTGGCTATATATATATATATGCAGTGAGTCATCGCGACACGACGTAATGCGGCGAGCGCGGGCGTATATAACACAATGGGTCGATTGATGAGTTCCCCGTAAAATTGTTGTCTGCAAGTATAGATATATACCTACATAGCCGAAGCTATATAAGATGGCTGTGTTTCCTTGATTCTCGCCGAGCGCGCCAAGTTTCGGCGTGAAGAAGAAGAGTCTCGACATATGTCGCCGCGCGCGTGAGGAGCACACGAGGCAGCAGCAGCAGCAGATGCGACGGCCGTTAAAAATCTCTCGTATAATTTGTAAACTGGAAAACAGAGCAGCGCGAGGAGATTCCCCCGCACATATGTCCCTCGACGCACGCGGGGACGATGATCGAAGCGTTAATGCCGTGTTTCACGGTAAATTGGGGGCTGACGAATTTACATCGCGGCCTGTGTGTTATGCGTGCACGTGTGTATAAACAAATGAGGATGATTGATGGGGAAACGATGGGTGCAGCAGGTTGTTGTCCGATTACGGGACGATTTGCAGATATATGTTAATTGATGGATTGATTGTGCGGTGGAATGGGTATGTTTCGGGAGACTTTTTGAGGTGCAGAAAAATGCGGTGGATTTTGTTGGGATCAGCCAACAATATAATGTGTTTTACAGAATTGTATTTATTTCACTTTATATAGAGAGGCAAAGGCAGACTTTAAAGTAATGTGATATAGAGAGGTTTTTTTCCGAATTAAATGGATACGTATTATTATTATAGTAATAATTGATAGTAAAACAATCGAAAATGTGCTTAAACTATGGAGATATTAGTAAAATGAAGGACGAAATTCTAATGAGGGAATAAATTCCATGCACGCGCTCGATCATCCGTTTATATATATTACATATTATAGTGTGTCGAATATTCAAAGTTCAAAGTGCCGATTTCGTGGGAAATTACACACCGCACAGCCCAGATATATAATAGTTGCCGAGAATATGAAACAAGTTACAACACACAGAGTTAACATGCCTCGATATGCGGTATTTCAAACGATGATAAACAACTGTAATAGCGATCCAAACTTGCCGCATCCAGTACACTGTTGTTCACGTGGATCAAAGCTCAGGCGTCAATTGTTCGCTATTCGCCGCATATAAAAGACACGATGAGTCACAAAAGACTCGACTATTCGTAACCAAGAATAACGAGAAATCTGCGAAAATTTCCCTCACCACGCCCTAAACATCCCCAACTTTTCCATTACAATACCCATAACCGTTCACCCTCACTTCTCATCATTCACCCTCCACACACACACACACATATACATCACCTCTCAACGTAGACACTTTTTCTCTTCCCGGCCATCGGTAGGGGGGCGAATTGATTGGGCGCCCGCGGGATACTCGCGCGGCGGCGCCGCAAACACATCTCCGCAACGCGCGCGCGATAAGGGCGGCATGAGATTAATTCGCGCCGCGCGCTCGCCTGGACCCGCCGAGATATCGGCTGGTCGGTGTGTGTGCATTTATACTATATCCCGTTGGCACGATAGGGTTGCGCACGCCGGATTAGCGTGGAGTTTTTTAGGGAGGCTGGTGTGCATATATAGGGTGATATATCATGGGTAATGAAGAGTTGGGATGATTAGTGTGTGTTGCAGTTTTACTCAAAGCGCCCTCAAACAGGAAGCTTTGTATCGATGAAAAAAATTTTTAAGACAAAAAATGTTTAAAAACATGTTTTAAGACATTTGCTACCAAAATTAGTTGTTTTTGAGCAAAAAAATGTTCGTGTCTGTGTGTGTGTATGTATGTATGTATGTGTACTGGCGATAACTTATTAACCAATCGATCGATTTTCACCGGGTAAAGCTTATTCGTTTTTTAATAGAATAAAAAAAACATAACCTATTTTTCGAGTTTCTCTCTTTTTTTTTTTTATAACCAAAAAACGATTTTGAATTTTTAATTTTTTCGATTTTTTACTGTGTTACGGTTATTATTACTCAATATTATAAATTTTTATTGAAACGTCTTACCTATACATTTTCTTTTTTGAAAATTTAAATTATCTTTAGTCTGTTATTTGTTATTGATGAAAATATGGTTTATACTTTTATAATATATTTCTAAAAAAATATTTTATTCATCAACTTGAAATTTTAACCACTTATTACACTTACCTAGTACACCATTTAGCTAAAATTTCAAAAGATTATATTCATTTGTTTTCGAGAAAAAAATTATTTTAGAAAAAAAGTAAATTTTCTTTCGTCTTCGATAGCTATTATAAAATGATACAATAATTTTAATTTTTCTCATTAAAAATTAATTAAACGAATCAGTAAATTTAGTATGAGAAAGCCAAGTGGCGATGAATTGGCAGCGTTTTTTTTTAAATTCTGGGGGTGGCGAGTATATAGTGGATAATATGGACTTTTCGATGATTATTTGATGTAATATAGGTAATACGTATTGTGTATATATAAATTAATAAAATGGTGTAAGGAGGTATAAGATAACGTTTCAACATCATCATTGTGTGTTTTGAATTTCCAGCATAGCCGGGCGCGTCATGCACTTTCATTTCGACACTCGTGCGTATATACCCACTCTAGTTATAGCTTTTTCAGGACACATTGCACAGAGAGAATATTATTTCACCATTGCAAGAGACCACTTTTCCTCTCGAACAATAAGGAAAGGTATATAATTCGAGACGGCTATCCCAAGCCTCAAACCATTACCTCCGAAACTAATCAGCATAAACACCTATCTGTTTCCCGAGGCTTCATCAGAAGAAAGGCCCCCCTCCTCATTACCATCATCAAACTTTCACTCCGTGCAACCTCCTGCTCATTCTCATCCCACGATGACAAAGACAGACGCGCGTATAGCAGCAGACACACCTCTCATCAATCCCCTATAATCGTATTACGCGCCGATGGATCCGTTTAATCGCTCTCTCGACTCCCGGCTTCCTTAAAACTTTAACGCGCCGGCGCATTGTACCGGCTTCTCATCGAGACGTCGGATATACTTAAGATCCTCCGATCCCCCTGCTTCTCTCGCAGGCGCGCGCGTGCGGAGTCAATTATCTAATAGATACAAATGGCCAGGGCTCTCGCGTGTACGGAGATAAGTGAGAAGTCGAACGGGGGCTTTCGGAGATGCAGTGTATATAGCTCCCGTGCGCGGGTTATTAATAAACCCAATGTTTACGCAGATAAAGAGAGAGAGAGAGAGAGGGGGAGGTGTATAATCGATGGACGAGAGAGAGATGTATAGGTTTTTTATACCGCGCCGAGGAAAGGGTACGATAAGGCTTTCTCTCTCTCTTTTATTTCTCTGTGGGAGTATTATATAGGAGCGTCGTCGTTTGTTTGCGGCCTCGCTCGGCGCGGTCCGATAAAATTGAGAGGGCTTTTTTCTCTCTCTCTCTCTTTCTCTCTCTCTCTCTCTCTCTCCGTATATATAAGTATATATATATATATGTTTGTTATACGGCAAAAAAGCAGAGCGCGCGCTTGCGTCACTCTAGTATACATAGTACAGCAGCAAAGAAGCGAGATTGTTGAAATGTCGATAAAAATTTTATGTACTTTATGTATATATGTATATAGACCGAAAAGAGTGAAATGTGGAAAAAATATAAAAAAAAACGAAAGGTTTTGTGTGCGCTCTGCGACGTAGGTATTATAGTCACACGGGGACAAAGGAATTTTCGGGGGCCTATTGTCGTGCGAATAAATTTTATCTGTTCTTGGGCAAACAAACGGTTTTGTCAAAACTATATATGTGGAAATAAAGAAAAAATATAGGTACGTTCATACATTGTATATATATATATATATACATTACGCGATAATTATTCGCATCGAGGGAGAGAATTTTCTTTTTCGCTCATTATCAGACTGTCAAGCTATACCGCACGCACGCGTGCATATAAGTACACGATGGAGAAAAATGCGGCTTTAATCAGATCGGGTTCTATGGTCAATATATAGGCAAGAAGCGAGTTAACTCAACTCTCTCGAGCTTGTCGAAGGCGGCATTATATTTATATATGAGTCAAAGAATCCATCAGGGGATTTTTCCGAAGAGTGTAAGGCGAAACGGTTCGGGCAAAAATGCACCGCACCGCGGGAAGAAAAGCATCGAGGCCGCATATATGTATAGTCGTTATAGAGAGAGAGAGTTATACACACGCGTTGTCTATTGTTGTTGCACGCTACACACACCTATAATTAGAGTATAGGTACCTAAGCGCCAAGTTTTAGTTGTGGCAGATTTTATGCATCTCCGCGGGGAGCGAGGGAGGTCAGGTTATGACGTAACCATACAGCCTGCGAGGAGCGAGCGCAAAATTTTATCGCTCGTGCTCTCCCCCTCCGCAATCCTTCAACGAGAGACACGCGACACTCCACTTCTTGTCTTCGTATATAAGTACCTGAGTATATGAGACAGACGTTGATAAAAGGATTGTTTGATCATCGGTGAGTTTGATTAACGAAGCGCATTCGCCGCGCACCTCTCGTGTGACTCAACGCGCCGCGAGGTCAAGAACGCGTGGTCACTCCGTCTTATTACTCTCCCCAAATCAGAAATTCTAATACTTACCTACTCATCATCGGCGCGGTTTTAGACATTTGCCAATTTCAATACGCGAGTATAATTCATTCGCACGCGAACTTATAGCTATATGTATACACACCAGAACAATTATCATTGAAAGAACTTTTTTTTTCTTTTCAAAGCAGCCTGATTTTGTTCGCTTCACCTTCACCTTTTCCCCCCCGTCTGGCCCCTTTCATTAGACTCATCCGTACACTCTCCACGCACCTGCGAACCCTTTCCCTCTCGCTTTTCTCTCCCTTTCCCTCCGCCTCCTCCTCCTCCGCGTCATCATCGCGCGCGCCGGTCCTATATCGAACGAGCCCGCGCCGCGACAATGCCTTTCTCTTTCTCTCTCTCTCTCTCCTCTCTCTCCAGCAGCAGCAGCAAGTGCACATACCGCACACAGCCTACTATTTACAGTCTTGGCGTTATCTATCGCGCTCCCTGCCTGCCAGCCCTATACGCTCGCGCGCTACACACATATATAATACGTGTGTAAGTACATGTGTACGAGAGAGAGAAACAAAACAGCAAGTGTGTGTGTAAGTGCGCGGAAAGCGCCGCCATCAGGGCAGCTAGCGCTCCGATAATATCGCTCCCGCGGAGAGTTCGCAGTACCTACTCTCGACTGCCCTCGGTGTCTGCACTGCACGCACTTTTTGCGCAGATATATTTCGCGTGTACGTGGGTGCATGCATGTACCAATGTATGTACATACCAGTCTGTGCGTACGCTTGCTGTTCCTCTATCTATTATCTTTCTCTCTCTCTTTGTCTCTCCGTGCTCTCTGATGTGGTAGAAGTTGGTAGGTACAGTGCGATGTGTTGTATATCCCTTGCGTCTGGCCTCTCTCTCCTCTCTTCCTTTCTGCTAGCTGCCGCCGCCGCCGTTCCCGGCTCGCTGCTCGCCCCGCACACACGCACTGTCTCACTCACTATACATAGATAATAATATTATACATCTCCTATCCTCTCCTTTCCTAACCACACAACCAAGTCATCATCCCGCCGTGTATAGATCCTTGGTCCACGCACTCCGTGTGTCTGTTTGTTGTATACAAAATGCGAAAAAACTATATATAAAGGACGCGCCGCGAGCCGCGACACCACGGGCGCAACGTCGTCACGTATCTATACTCCCGCGCGAGCTGCGACTGACTGCCGTCGACTGGCGTAGAGCGGACTGTCGGCGGACAGCTGCGCGTGTGCAGTCGCGGTATTATAGTCCCTGCGCTCCGTGTGGGGGAGCAGACTCGGCGTCGCGGTGGTGGGCTGTGATAGTGTGCGTTTGCGTTGAGACTCCGCGATCTGCTGCGGCGAATATGATGGAAGAAGCGGTGGTAAGGGGGAAATCTGCCGGTGGTAAGGGATATTCAAAAGATAATTGCAGGTTGGAGGAAAAAAGGAGAATGTTGACGGGGCAAGAGTACCTATATAACAAGTAGGTATGCACATGATTTTTTAAGGGTTTATTTATAATTATATAGTGACAAATACTATAAGTCAAGTATTGGGGTGAAAAAAGTCAAATAAAGGATGTCAAAGTATTTATTGAGAGTAAATTTTAGACATCGTTCATTTAGACATCGTTAGTGTGTTTATTATTGATCATAGGTATATATTAAATGTGAATAAAACAAATATGCTCATAAAGTGTTTGTTTATACAGCTGATTATGTCATGGTAAATAAGATTTCTGCAGTATCGACTGAACACGTGCTTTTTGGGGGAGCGGCGTGGAGCGCGTGTTTTGGGTTCACATGCCCGCATGGTTTCCTGACGACGACAGCCGACGTGCGCAAAGTGTCTACGATCAAGCACAATTTATTAAAAATTCCTTTATATAAGTAACTAAAAACAAATGTTGTCAAGTAGAAAGTCGTTGCAGTGATTGCTACTTTATCGAAATGTCAGCTGCGTTGCTTAGGCAAAGTTTGGAACTGGTCAGCTACGAAACTGACGTGACTAAAGGTATGAAAGGTTATGTTTTATAATTACTCTGATGATTGTTGACAATTACCGAGTTAGTAATTTGACATAAATTGCATGATATATTTAGATAAACGCAAGAAGAAGAAGACAAAGTCTTCCCAATCTTTGGATTTGATCCCCGTTAATCATCGACTGATCTCGAAAAATAAGAAAAATGGTATGTGTACTAAAAACTTCATGTCTAGATATTAAATTTTTATTTTTTTTTTTTAATAACAATAATTATAAAAACAAACATTTGTGATTAGGTTCCAAGACTGTTTTAAAGCGTTCAGGAAAAATAACAGTTTCTGAAGCTAAAAAGCAGTTGGCATCAAAAAAAGATCCAACAGAAGAGAATATACAGAGACTTTTGATGCTGAGCAGTAATAGACTCGATTCTGATATATCTGATAAGGTAAGTTAAGATTTATAAATGTAAGTAATGAAGATGTTAATTGATGTTTATAAATATGTTTTAGATTCTGTATCGAGCAGTCTCAAAACGCTACACCAAGAAACAAGAGACACCAGTTGAAGAAGAAGCTACTGTGTTTACAGAAGAAGATTTCAAGAAGTTCGAATCAGAATATGTTGATGAATAAGCAATTCTATCTGTTTTGGTTTTGCAAAAAGTAATAATGCTAAACACTGATAGAGAAAAAGGAAAAGTTCTATTAATAGTAGCCACTGTGATCTTTCTGTACTATACTGCATGGGTGATTGGACTGCCTTTTATTGATGACATCCGGTTGAAATCTTTATTCTTCTCACACAGAATTGCATTGATGGTTCCAGCCATTGGTGGACTTTGTTTTGTTGGTGGTTTAATAATATTTAGCTTTTACCATATTAAACCTTATTTAGGTGGTAAAACAAGAAGTAAAAAAGATTAAATTAGGTCAAGTTGTATAAAAGAATTTTTAGTTAATAAAATTTTATTTTGTTTACTACCACATTGTAAAATAAACATATGTATTTTTTATTCAAACAAACTTGCAAATTATCTGTATTAGATCTGTTTGCATACATATCTGAATACAGTTAGTATACTATCTAAAATCTGTTACATAATTTAAAGATAACAGCTGCTGGTACCAAGTATATGAATAAATATAAAACTAGTCAATTCAGTTGCCTCATATAGAGACGAAAAGATTGTCTTGGTTATGTTTTAATATAAGAAACACAAAAAATTTATTCAGACAAATATAAGAAGTATCAAAATGAAGTGGGTTGTAATTGGAATTTCTGGACCAACTTGCAGTGGAAAAACAACTGTTGCTAAAAAAGTGCATGAAAATATAAAAGATGCAGTTGTGCTTTATCAAGATGAATATTTTTTGCCTCAAGATGACTTAAGACATACACTAATCCCAGAAGTAAATCACTTTAACTGGGAAATATTATCGAGTCTCGATATGCCCAAAATGCATTCAGACATACTAAAGATTATTGAATCGAACAACGAACATACTCAAGAAAATGGCACTTATAAAAAAATTAAAGTGTTAATTATAGAAGGATTTACTATTTATAATTATAAACCTGTGAGAGACCTATTTCACCAGAAGTATTTTATAGACATAAGTAGAGAAGTATGTTGGGATAGAAGAAAAGACAGAGTTTACAATCCTCCTGATGTGCCTGGCTATTTTGATAAAGTTGTTTGGCCTGAATATGTACGACATAAATCTGAAATAACTTCAGATGAAAATTTTCATAAGACTATTACATTTCTTGATGGCACAAGAGATATAAATGAACTGTGTGATGAGGTGATGAATGGAATTATGACATTATTGTAATGATTTTTATAAATGAAAAAATAAATTGTTTCTTGCTTAACTAATTATCTATTAATTTAATAAAACTAATTATAACTCTAATTAAACAAAATTGAAGAAAAAAATTTCAATTACAATTTTGTTAATGTCTTTATTCTTATAAAAGCATATTAATGTTTTCAAAAGTAAATATTGTTTCAAGTTTCTTATTCATTTTTTATTATACTGTAAATATTTTTTGGACAGTAGAAAATTATGCAATTTTAAAACTGCTACATGAAAATAATCTGAAGAAATTTAAGCCAATACGAATTAAAATGTATAAAATTTGTTTATAGTAGATTCGCTAAATCTAACTAATACTGGCATGTAATGACATGCCATTTACAATCATTCAAATTTTGTAGTATCCTTCCTTTTACTTTCATGCCTTTATTCTTACCACTTAAAAACTATGAACAGGTTTTCGTACTGTAAGATTGTGAAAGTTTTTTTGTGAAAAACACTATCGTTTTTATAATATAACACAATCACTCATAACTAGATATCACATTCCTAATTTTAATTTACCTTAAATTCAACAAGCCTGCTTTGCATGATATATAAATATGGGTATGTAAAAAAAAGAGCAAATAAAAATAATTGTTTAATGTTTGGAGCTCTAAAAGCTTACAGAAGCATCTTAATTTAACATGAGTTAAGAGACTCCAGCAAGCTAATTCATGCTTATTTTACTATTATTTTTGTTTTCACTTATCACAATAAATTTACTACTGTGATTATCAATGTATCAAACATGAAAAATCATTAAAAACGAATTTTAACTTTATTTAAAGGGCTACTTGACCCACAAATTTGTTCGTGAATGATTAGAAATCATTTAAAAATTTTTAATATAATCTTTATTATTGTACGAGTAATTCGCAAAAATTAAAATAATAGTAAAATAAGAATATGAGTTATTATAATACAGCCATACAAAACAGGCTGTAATTTTTCCTTTAAAATTTGCATCAATGATATATCATTATTTTAGTTGTTTTTTCACTTAAACAATGCCTTATTTGTGTTACATCGAGTATGTACTGTGTTTTGGTTGACTCTGAGCATTTGATACATTAGTAGGAGGTGGACCAGCTTGATCATCCTGGTCATTTTGTCCACACGCTTTGCGAACATACTGTGGAGTTACTATTACTTCTTCTTCCATTTCTAGCACCTTTTTTCCAAGTTCTGCACATTCTGCCATTTCTTTTTCAAGCTTTGCCAACATTCTGGGAGAATCATACTTTTCTGGATCATCATGAAATATGACCATTCCGTCCTTTTGATTGATGGTAGCGAAAATTTCCCCATCCTCAATCTGTAAACAAAAAATGAAATTGGTTGATTGTTTTTTTTTTCTTATACTAGGTAATTTTTTCATTTATTTAAAATGCATACCATATTCAAAATATATTTCTCTGCATCAGCTGGACCTGGTAACTTTACTCTTGCAGCCACATCAGATAAACTTAAGGTCAAGAAAGTATTTGTAAGTCTTTGAATATTCTTTTTGTATAAGAAACTAAGCACTTGGTTAACTAATCCTATATTATTATCTCTTGTGAAAGTTTCATGGTATTTTGTGATTATACCCTGTACCTCTTCACAACTATTTGTGCTATAGGCTGTAGCTAATTCTTCATAAGCTTGACTTAATCTCTTTATGTGTCTGCAAAAGAGAATAAATGTTATAGTAGTTCATAAATTGAAAAACATTAAAACGTAATATTTAAAAATATAGTGACATAAATATTACCGTTTGACTAAGTTACTTGTATAACTTGGTAATAACACTACTTTTCCATTCTGCACTAAGGAGCGTGGAAGTGTTCCAAAGGCAAGTATCAGAGATACAAGAATATATTTTTTGTATGCTTCAAGCATAATGTGACTGATTGCAGCTGCTGGTGTCATTACACAGACTTCGTAGAAGTAAAGCGCTCTATCGTAGTTCTTCAAAGCTGTATAGATCATGCCTCCGTAATAAAAGTACAATAAAAAGTATTTCGCGTCATCCTCTGCATCAATACTGATGCCAGTGACATCGATATCAAGAAACTCTAAGGCAGGTTTGAAGCACTTAGCAAGAAGGCAAAGTTTGCAAATGTCTCCGTGAATAGAGGTTAACTGACTGTCATACAATTGAATCTTTCTAATTGCCTTGCAAAGCAAAGTAATTCCTCGCATTGGTATTTGCAGATTTACAAGAGCATCTGTAAGATGATGGCACAGTTCCGCATCTGTAAAGCCCAAACAAAAGTGTTAATGATGTATTCACAAGACAACCACTATCTACACAACACTGTATACACAACTATCAAACACACAAATTTTGCACCATACAGTCATTTCAAGCTTTTGTAAGTGACTTATTGCTCTTCACAATTCTCTCAGTACTAACCACCCACCCAGTAGTCAATCAACTTACACAGGTCTGGTGCAAAGCGCACTTGCTCTCCGTTGCATCCCAGTATGAACTCCTGTACCTGGATCAACAGGGGCTTGAACGTATCGATGGTGAGGCTGTTACCACTGTAGGTTGCCGATGAGAACTTGGCGCAGAGGACGGCGAGGATGCCGATCGAGTGCTGCTGCAAGTCGAGCGTTTCCAAAACATTGTCGAGGTGCTGACCGTTCCGCGTGAGAACTTCATTGAACTTTGGCAGGACGGTCGTCAGTTCGCGAAAGTTGCCTAAATAAAAATTCATCAATCTTACACCCATATATATACACAAACCAGCAACTTTACGCGCCGAAAGAATAGAAAAACAGAGATTTTGTAGGTTAGGTATCACCGAGCCGACGTACCTTCCTGGGACAGCGTCCTCACGTTGTTGACGAACTGCTCGAGTGCGGATGCCATCGTGCTGAATCCTTAAGGGTTAGTGCAACTAGCTGGTGCACGCTCGCATCACCGGCGACTACGTGTAATTGTGGGGCGGTTTACTTACCCTCTCTCTCTCTCAAGTCTCAAGTCTCGATGCGATGAAGACAGCGAAATCGGCGACGAGAGACTACAGGATGCGCGATACTGAAACGACCTCTTTTGTATATATAGCTATAGCGTGTAGTGTAGCGTGCTGCGGGGTTTAGACAGGCGATCTGCGCGCGCATCTCGTGAGCTCAAATCCCGTTGTATTTTGTTTTTACGAGGTGTTTGTTGTTTATGAAGGATATTGTTTTGCGTAGAGCTTTCTTTTTAATTATAATAAGCAATTATAAGATGTTTAGATTTTTTTTAATTTTAGGACATTTTTATGGAAGGCATTTTAAAATAATGATTTTAATAATTTTTTTTATTATAAATCAATGCCAGATTATTGATTATTAATTAATTGCACTAAATATGGAGATTATTAAATGATATTAAGGACTGTAAGAGATCTAACTTAGATAGGTAACTAATTGTTAATTGAATATATTATATAAGTATTGACCAAACAAATGGTATTTTCGTCTTGGAAACGGAGGCTAAACAAGCCACTTCTACGATCTCACAAAGTGCATGCCGTTTACCGGAATTTGAGTGCAGTATAGTCATAACAGCAAGTGTTTATTGCTTAATTTTTTTACATTAAAGGTAAGTAAATAATTTATTGATCCATATAAGCAGAAAATGTTCGTTCCGACATTTATAGCGAATTTCTGCGGTTCAACGACGGAACGATTCAAAAATTTGTCCGTTATAAAATGTGAAAATTTTGGATTCGTTACAGAACACTCTTTAAGTTATACTGCACTCCGATTTTCTTTAAATTTTATCAAAATCATTTTCAACGTGATCTTAATTTTAAGTGTTGTAATATGCTTTAATTAACATTAATCGACTGATGGAACCATTTAGAGTCCTGCGGTAATTGCTTAATTTTAGAATGTTCCGTTATTATTGCGTCAACTTTTATCGAACTATAGGAAGGAATTATTAAAATCTTACTTATAAAACATATACCTAAAGAAGATATTTTAACATGACCTGTGATAGATAGATATTCATGAATTATAAATAGAATATATACTTATATAGTTAAAAACGTTTTCTTATTTTATGAAAGCTATACAGTCACGGAGCAAGTCGATTTACATTATTCATTCGCTTTTCAGTCTTAACTAAACTTGAATTAAAATTCGAAGTAACTAGATCTTTGGAGCCTAAAATCAGGCAACCAGTTTTACACAAAATTTCAATCTATAATTGCCAACTATGTATATGTATGAATCAAATTTCAAATTCTGAACTAATTACTTCAATTAGGTAATACAAGCGTATGATACTGACTACTAATCTAATTTATTATCTTATATATACTACATTAAAATGCTTCAGCGACAGAAAAGTCAGTGCATATTCTTCAAGACAATGGCGAACGCAACCTACGACGAGATCTGGCGCACGTCAGCGCTGCGACTCGAGGACACGGCCCAGCTGGACGCCTCGGTCCAGTCCTCGAAATCGGCGGTGCGCGAACGCGCGGAGGCTCGCGTCCAGCTGGCCGACCTCTACGTGCGCTACATCGACGTGGCGAACAAGCTCGAGGAGTGCTACGACCAGGTGGTCCAACCCCAGAAGCGACCGCTGCTGAAGAGGCTGCTCGACTCGGCCCTCGGCAGGGTGCTCGAGCTGAAGCACGAGCTGGTCGAGGTCGAGCTGTCCGAGTATAACTACTGTGATGATGCGCTGCGGAGGTAAGGCTTTTTAATGCAGTGTACTTTTCGCATGGAATTATGGATCGTTTCCGATGTCCGGCCAACATTCATTGTTGTACTTTTTCTTTCTTTCATTGATTCGTCAAATAATAATTATGGCAATGGTTTACTTCTACTAATCTCTGCTAGGAGAACGTCAAGTTTTCAGCTCTCGAATATGTTTTAAACTTCGGGATGCCTTGGTAGAAAATTAACCGGCTTTGCTACCTAAGCTTGTAAGATTTACTCTCTAAAGTTGAATTAGTGAAAATTGCTCCACCGAATGAATTAGTGGAATAAACTACTAATTTATTAGTGAAATATTCACTATTTCATTAGCAGTTTTTTTACAATATGTGAATAATTCACTAATAAATTAGTAGTTTTCAAAAAACTACTAAAGAAATAGTGAATATTTCATTAATAAATTAGTATAGTTTTTTCCACTTATTCAATAGGTGGAACAATTTTCACTAATTCAACTTTAGAGAGTACAGTATTTATTATAGCATATAAATGCTGTCTTACATTGAGGGCGTTTTTGGGAAAAATATAAAACGATGCGTCAAAATGATCGCCGCTTGATTATTTGGTATGGTATATAGTATAGTAATAGTAATAGTCATTTATTGCAAATATTATAAATTTACAAACAGTAATAACACATTTCAATATAACAATATAAATCTTCGATCTAACACAAATTTTCAATTTTAACATAATAATAACTTTCATACAAATGTAGCCAACCAGCGCTTTTAAGTCTGACAGAAAATAAATTGTAGTGATATCACAGTCGTTTCTTAAAACTAGTAATACTGAAAAGTAAGT